>CABFVX010005784.1:30925-46857 GCA_902151425.1 Timema shepardi
CCCCCCAAAGAGGAAAATCGTACAAGATGAAAATGGCACCTTAAGTAGTGTCGAATACTTTGTTAAGAACTCATTTTCGACCACAAAGAAAGTTTGCTTTAAGCTTAACTTACCTTAGTTGACATTTTTATGTTTTTGAAAATAGGGGATTTTTGTAAAACCTTAGCTGCAAATATTTTATAACCTGAAAATACACAAATTAATTAAGTACACACATAAAATACAATTGAAAAATGAAATTTTCTACATGATTATTGATTGATTGGAGCGTAATCAACCCAAAATATTGTTTCATGTGCTTTCTATCCATCCTGAGATGGACATGCACTCAGCTCTTAGGATGGTTAGCGCGGTCAACACTATCTGGTAGAAAGCACATGTGAGGTAGCTTCCCGTTTCTTTCCGCACTGGGTTTATACGAGTGAGCGAGCGGGAAAGAGCCTATAAATTTGGCCGGACAAGTGTCCCCGATTTAACGAACCACTGAAAATTTCAAAGCAAAGAGATATCAAAGATATTCCTGACTTCTTTGTTACAAGTTATTATCCACGCATCACGCCCTAATATCCATCCATACTAACCGCATACTTATACTAGTTAAGTAGGTATGAGTGAGATATAATTCAGAAGATATGTACCTTTATTTGTGGGAAACTATAAATATTTAGTAAAAACAAACTTGGTACGTTCTGGAGAGATTCAAACCCCTAAAATCCCATCAAAATCAAAGTAAACTAGACAAAACCGACGCCTCTGTCCGCATGACTACAGTTACATTTTTATAGGAAGGGAAGTTTTGAAAGAAAAAAACATTTATTTGTGGTCAACATTGACATCTTACTATTATATTATTAGTGTTATTTTATAGGTATTGATATCTTTCAAAAGAAACAGCTGAAGATCATACGACTTGAAGTATGAATACGTGAAATAGATCTATTACTTTTTCTAATTGTCAGATAAGGACCTTCATATGAAAATTTAACTGTACGTGTACGGGTCTTTGCTAAGCAGTCTATCTAATGAGCTATATAGTCCAGGGCTTAATTACCGATATGACCGTTAAAATAACCCATGATGTAGAATAAGTGGAGGCGAAAGGTTGAAGCAGAGAGTACAGCAGGGAGAGTTGGATAGGTGTGTAGGAGACCTGCTATGGAGAAGAAAAGTGCTATATGGGGTGTACTTTGTAGCCATGGTCACACATGGCATAGAAACAGGGACATTGACTCTAAGAGAGACTAGGAAAGTGGAGGTCACAGGAATGACGTTTTTAAGGAGCATGTTAGCTGTCACGAAGAGAAACAGGATTAAGAATTAAGTTATCAGGGAAAGAGTGAGTGTACAGGGAGTACATCTGATAGTAGAGAAAGCAAGGCTGAGATGATATGGGCATGTAATGAGGATGTAAAAGAAGAGGAAACCAAATAGAATGATGGAAATTAAGAAAGGCCGCGAGGGAGGCAAAGAAAGAGATGGAAGAGGGCAGAAAACAAAAGCTATGAAAACAAGAAGGGAAGAATGATGGGAGGATAGAGGGAGATGGAAGGAATTTACTAAACTGACTCAGTAACAGGCTGTAAACAGTTGGTGACGACGATGATGATGATGATGTAGGCTAATGCCGACAAAGCTAACCACTAACCGAACCATTGGCTGAGCTGTTAAGGATGTTTGACTCGCATTGCACTTGGTCACCATTGATGGGGAAACTGGGGTTCGAGTCTCGACCATGTGTATTGGGAGTGGGAAAGGAGGGTACGTTACTGTATGTGTGATTTTTTTTACAGGAATTTTACCCATAATTCCTTCTCGATAACCTTTGCGCATTTGTTCTATACTGCCTTACTATTTCTTACTATTTAGGTTAAGTGATTAATATAGGTTGACCTACTCGGTGGTCTTGGAGTAAAGTGCTCTCCTCATGACCTGATGCTCGTGGGTTCAAACCCAGTTGGGGTTGATGGATTTTTTTTAGCGATACAATTCTGTAGCACAACTTCCTTCGGGGGTGAAGTAAAGCCGTCGGTCCCGTGTCGATTATAGTATGTTAGATAACCCTGGAAGGTATGTGACAAAATCTTTCCAGGAAAAATTGGTAGGCCCTTTCCCTTTCGCTCATAGAAATTCTCGTGTGCTGACATTATCAATAGGGTCAGAAAGTGAACGTTAAATACCTCAAATAAATAAAGAATTAATAACCGTTAAGTTAAATGTATTAGTTTAATTAACATTTATTAATATGAATAATATAAACAAAAATAAATAGTCCTAGCTTTCTTTACCTTGATTTTACTACGAATGGGCCTATGTACATTTTAGAAAATACATATTTTATTTTTTTCATTCAACATCGATTTCATTATTTAGATTAATAGTGTTATTTTATAATACTGTATTTATAACCTAGTAGCTTTCAAAAGTGATAGCTGCATATCACATGACCAAACGCACGAATACGCAGCTTTTTCTAGCTGTCGATTATGTTCATTCATAAGATAATTAGGGTAGAAAGCCATACATATGGTACCCTAATTCCTGTGGACTACTTATTTATATTAATTCCACTGGTAACACACATAATAAAATCTTCTAGACCATTAAATTAACCCCGAAGCCAAAAGTACGCCAATTTGTAAAATGGGAGCACTTGTTGGATATTTAGGTCACGCTTTAACTTACCTGAAATGGTTGACAGTTGAACTCTTATGTTTTGATTTAATTTCAATGTAAAATGTAGTTCCTAGACATGACAAATATTATAAAATATTTCAGAATAAAATGTAGCTCTTTGATTTTACATTATAGCTGTGACTAAAATAAAATTGAAGGACGTTGCCAACGTTATTTACATATATATTGTTGTAGTTTTTTTAATTGATGCCGAACATGTGAGGGCAACATTATTCTGTAGATAACAACTTCAACATCACTATAGTCCATTCACGGTAATTCCGCACATTTCTGACAGTTGACAATGTTCAATAACTACATCTTTCTATCAGATGTAGCTTGACACTTTCGAAAGTGATGCCAATTTACATAAGTTGTCAAAGTTATTAAGTATACTTTTTTTGAAGTGGATTAATATAAAACGTGTTTTTATGGTAATTTTCCAATTGTCTAAAAACCTAAGTAAACGTGAACTGACTATATTAATGTTTACTTGTAGACATTTTTAAAAAATAGATGCTTTTATCAAGTAGAAGGACACATTCTGTTGAATTAAGATTTGTTATGCCGGGGAAAAAAAACTATTTGTTTAATCGCATTTTACAAACCTCCCATGTTATCCGAATTTAACTACATTAATAGGATTGGGACAAGGAAGGTAGTCTTTAGATAACATGTACCCCCATTTGCTTGGAAGGAGAGTAGGGAAAACCCAGCATTTGTAGCCGCATGGGCTAAGGCGTTATTCTAGCAAAATACTTAAACTGCCGATGACAGAGAGATTGGGATTTTAATCCCGATTGGGCGTAATGAAGGTGGTATTTCTAAAATGTGTTTTCCTCTCTACCTTCTATAAAAGTAAAACACGGTAGGCCTACTAAAAAATAAGTGGAAAATAATTAAGAAAAAATAAACCCCCTGCCGGGAATTGAAACACGATCTCTTCATTACCGGCAAGCCCAAACAAATGAGCCCGACACTTGTCCCTCTTTCCCACCGGTGCGTGTAAAATATAATTATTGTAAGAAAAATTATATAGGTTAGTTAAGCTTTGTATAGTTAGTAAATAGTTAACGAAAATGTAAGGCTATTATCACCTGAGACTACACTTGTAAGCTCTAAATAGTTCCATACGAGTGAATACACTATTTCAAACATGCTGGGATTAGAACCAAAGCCTCTCGGGCTATTATTCGACGTACAAAGCCTTCTCGAGCTTGATAATATATTAAAACAGTTCTTTAATATGTAGGCTCAAATCTAGTAAAATAAAATCATATATCCAAAACCCTTGAAACCACGACCAACCAATAAATTTGTAACCTTGAAGTTTACGTTTATAAGAGGGTGACCTGGCGGTCTAGGGGTAAGATGTCGGACTTCTGTGCTGTAGGTCCGGGGTTCAATCCTCGTTCCCAGCACAGATTTATCTGATTGCCAAACCCTTCCTTCACCTCTGACAAGACGTGTATTAATCACAACTTGTGAATGTGGGGAATTTCAGGCCTCCACCGTGGTTCGGATTCCATGTTAAACTGTAGGTCCTCTATTTAATCTCACAATCACCCTACCATTACACATTAGCGTAAGTGTGTATAACCCGAACGGGTAATAATACGCGGTGCTAATAATAATAATAATAATACGTTTATAAGCATAATTGGTATAAGGTTTAAAAAAAATGAGGTTGACAGCCGAAAGGATCGTTGTTCTGACTACATGACACCTTGTATCCACAAATGTTGGCACTCCAATCACTAACGGCGGCGGCCACTCGGCCGGTACAGCTCGCTTGAGGACTCTCTCCATGGAGTCTTTTCCCTATACTTGGGTACTTGCCTGTAATGCATCACCTCAGCATTGTCAACATTGTCACGTTTCTCAAATCATTCCTGCACTTGATGATCTTTGTGGCTGTCTGCCAGTCTAGTCCTAAGGTTTGTAAACAGATCAAAATATTATATCTGTGTGTACTCCACAGTACAGTCCGTTTAACCGCCTGCGGACTTTTCTCGGTTGATGTAACTTTGATCAATAGTCTCATCACGACGTACTTCCACATTTTTTTTAAATTGTTCATTTCTAGACATACTTTCATTTCCACCGCACGAGAATACCAGTTCATTAAAGACATGTTTTATCTAATAGAGTAGTCGTTATAGCCGTGCTAGCTTTTGTTTCTGTTTTATCTAATAGAGTAGTCGTTATAGCCGTACTATCTTTTGTTTCTGTTTTATCTAATAGAGTAGTCGTTATAGCCGTACTATCTTTTGTTTCTGTTTGATCCAATAGAGATAGTCGTTATAGCCGTACTATCTTTTGTTTCTGTTTGATCCAATAGAGTAGTCGTTATAGCCGTACTAGCTGTCATTGCTGTTATATTTAATATATAAGTCATTATAGACATACTAGCTTACATCACTAATTTATTAAAAATGTATTATTTTGTTCACGATGCGCTATTCACGTGAGTGGGACAAAAATTATTTGTCGTTGAGTATTTTAAAAACACTTCAATACAATATTTTATTTATAATAGTGACTAAAAGGTTGAATGAAATCATATAGTTTGTTCCCTTCAATCCCACCTTAATGATAGATATTTAATTTTGCAAACTTACTCTTGAGAACTTAAGAAATGAAGTGGAATATGTGTTTGGAGTAGACTATTATTATTACTCATTATGTGAACAAAATTTATATAAAAATGTTCTGTAAAGAAACTTAATTCTTGCTGCATATTTTAATGTTGTCGTTCTCAAATTAGTTTATGTTAACTTAATTGGAGTAATTAATTTCCCGAGGATTTGGATGATGTATTCACTGACTCAATTTAGAGTTGGGGGAGGTAGTAAATAGAAGACACATATACTCAATCATACCCTTAACAATGTAGTTTCTTTAAGGGTATGATTTCCTACCCACATCTGTGGACATACGGGACAAATGTCATGTTCATTCATTATGATTCACCGTTGATGGAAAGTTCGGGAATCGATTCTAGGATGGGTGAACTGTTTTTTTCTCCCACATATAGTTTCCCACTTTCGCTACATGAAAATGGGGGTACATTCCATATAAATTATACCTTCTTCTTCCTTGCCCCATTCGAGTAATTAAATGCTTATAGTCTGTACGGGTAGTAATATTCACTATATAAAAATACATAATAACAAGTAAGTTTTATTGTGTTTTATAAATGAATTTATGTAATATCAAATAAATAATAGTAAACGTATTAAGGTAGAAATGTAGGGGACGCGATAAAATGTGTTTTTGCAGTTAATATATCAACACTGTTTTTTGGTCAAAATAAATCAAATATTGCTTCAGAACAAACATAAAGTTTAATTTTCTTCACACGGTGATACCAAAAGTTCTTGAATATTTGTCAAGGGTATCCTGGAATTTAATGATAACTTTTCTATTAATTCAAGAAGTTTCTCATCTAATGTCGCTATGCTCATGACAGATATTCAACTTACTGTTGATATCACCATGTGAAGAAAATTAGACGCTAGGTTTGTACTGAAGCAACATTTGATTTATTTTAGTAAAAAAAAATGTTTTGCTCTAAAAATGGCAAAAACACTGCCCTTCGTTCCTTACAATCTCACCTTATAGGATGCATCTCCACATCCTTTTATTGGTGTGTTTGGTTTGACGAGATTGGGAACACAACAAGAATCAAGAAATAAATTCAAAATGCTTTAACAGTTTATTGAAAACAATTTTTGCCATAATAATATTAATAATGCTTATAAAACGGAACAGTTAATAATCAATTACGATTATTTAAATCTACTAAGTACATGACTTGGTGTGATTTTTATCTTTTTATTTGTTTTTCTTACACCGGCCGATTGGCAACTTTCCAGACAAACGGCTATTTTTTTTCTTAGTAACAGAGTGCAAACTGGATCAAAAATTACCTTGGTAAATAAGTTTTGTTTATTTTGGATTTTTCAAGCTCATAAATAACAAGTTTGGGAAATTTTCTCTTTGGATTGAGTTTGTAGGGAATTTCTCACTGATTTTTTGGTTAGGTCACCGTAAAGTTGAACGTTTATAACAGTTTTATTTGCACTACGTCATATTACTCGTTTGGGATTTCCGCAAATTTACACTATTGAAGTGGGTAAGATTAAGAAATAATTTACGTAAAAATAGACCCTAATCTACATGAAAGAAGAATTAGAAAACTCGCTTCAATGACCGTAAGGCGTCACACACTCGCTAATCGCCTGCTGAAGACCGGGAAATCGTGTTTTTAATCCCAGTCGAGTAAACTGAGGGTAATTTTTTTTCTAAATGGTTTACCACTATCCTTCGACGCGAATTTGGGTAGATCACCCGTAAAATACGTCCTTATTCATCCCTACCCCATTAGAGTAATTATCATAACCTGAACAGGAAAACGGTGACAAAAAACAGAAAAATAAAATACACTCTTAATATACATGGTTGAGATTCGAACTTCATCCTCTCCTTCGCCGGCAACCCATCTATTACTAGAGTGACGCATTAGACCATGCGACCATCGAGGTGTATTTCATCCTATTGAAAATTAACTTATTCATTCAACGCCGCCATTTGTTTTGTTTCTTTTACACATAAAGTAATTTTATATTTTTTAATTATTTTTTTAGCACTTTATATTACTACACTTTCCAGTTATACGCGTAGGAACTAATTACTCTAATGTGTTAAGATTAGTTAGGTTGAATTTAGAGGAAGTGTACCCTCATTGG
Source organism: Timema shepardi (assembly GCA_902151425.1). Taxonomy (NCBI): domain Eukaryota; kingdom Metazoa; phylum Arthropoda; class Insecta; order Phasmatodea; family Timematidae; genus Timema; species Timema shepardi. Next base: position 38,350 of record CABFVX010005784.1, read on the forward strand.
TGCGGAGAGAGAATAGGAAAACATTCCAAGAAAAACACCCTTGGTACACGCGGCTGGGATCGAACCTCGATCTCTCCGTCATCGGCAGTCTAATCTATTGCGAGAGTATCGTGTTAGACCACGTGGCTATCTAAACGGGTAATGTCATAATTAAAGCACTTAAACTATTATTTCAAACATGGAATTTCCAAGTCAAAATAAAATCTAATTCATTTGTAATAAATTGCTAACAATAATTTAGATAAAAACCTATTAGATTAGAAATTAATTTTCAGATTAATGATTTGATTCAAAGGGATCCCTTTTTCTTTCAAAATTAGAGCAACTTAACAGGGGATGGGAATGCAAATTAAGGGCATTGTTTTTGCAGTTTTTATAGCAAAACTTTCCTTTTGCTAAAATAAGTAAAATGTTGCTTCAATACAAACATACACAAAAGTTTAATATTCTTTCCACATAGTGATATCAATAGTTGTCGAATATCTGTCATGAACATAGCGGTATTAGATGAGAAACTTTTCAAACTAAGAGAGACAGTTGTCATTAAATTCCAGGACACCCTTGACAGATATTCAAGAAAGTTTGAGGTCACCATATTAAAAAAAAACTCTATGTTTGTACAGAAGCCAGGTTTGATTTCTTTAGAGATGAAAAGGTTTTGCTATAAAAACTACAAAAATGCTGACATTTTTTCGCGCCCCCTAAATTCCCAAACGTATTAGTACTAGCTAATTATAGCTTGGCTTCACTCTGTTACAAAAAAAATGTGTGTACATCGGTCGACACCCAATACTTACATACACAAACAGCTTGCACATAACTTTAAAGTATTGCAAGTGGTTCACACTAAACACTTTATATTGCATAATGAAGCCACTTTTACTAAAAACAATCCCTTAAGCCCTTATTTTTAAGCTCTCATTAATTCAACACTAATATACATTCAGCTGTTACATCATAATTTAATAAAACATATCAGTAAAATCATATTTCATTTATTTACAAACGATTTTAAAATAGATTTTAAAAATATTTTTTTTATATAATATCAAAATAATGTTGATGTTTAAATATCGGTTTGGTGGGACACCATACACAGCAATAAATTAGGCACTATTTTCAGAAATAATTTTAACGATGATAATTTTCAAACCTTTGAAAATATCCAAGATCACTTCATAAAAAAAATTGTAACATCCTGGTCAATGTTGAACATTCTTTCGTTTACAGAAGCACACTATTTATAAAATTATATTCATTATACCTCTTAAATGTAGGTCATAATGTTATTGTTGTTGTAATACCTCTCTGTAGGTCATAATTGTTATTTTGAACACATTATTTACAGCTACGGAGAAATATTAACCAAAACAGTGTCGTTCTTTACACCCTTTAACAATTGGCATTGAAATACAGTGAAATCTCTTAATAGCGGACACCTCCCGGGATAAAAAAAATTGTCTCTCATTTGGATATATTATGTAGATTTTCAAATCATAATAATGCTTGGACACAGTTTAATAAATATGAACCTTATTACTGTGGATCCTAAACACAACAGTATAATTATTACTACATTGTGCAGTATTTTATGGGGAGGATATTTATGACAAGTGAATAAATACTGTACATAGCTTACTCTACTTATTATATTATACACATAACAATAATCAAATAAAATTAGATGTGCACATACAACTGGTGGAACATCCCCCCGCTGAAGTCTCAGAAGGGGAGGGAGGTAAGACCTTGAAATACCATAGTGAGTATTAATTAATAATTAGGCTATTGTAGAAAACTCCCCTATTAGGGGGGGACTACTCACACTTTACTCATGATAATGGCATTCCTGACATTCCTATAGTAAAATACTGTAAACCAACGGGTGTTTTCAATTTTTGTCTGCTGATCAGAGCTTTTTAGGCATAAATATGCATCTCTAGCAGTGTCCGCGTCCGTAATAGAAAAGTTCTTTCACTGTGAGAATCAATCTTATTTTGCCTGGGAAATTTAAACTGCCCCTTATAAAGAAGAGTACTTTATCCAAAATTCAAAGGTGTCCGTTAAGGGAGATTTCGCTGCATTCGAATTGTACTTGGCATACATAGCCTGTTGATAGATCTTGAACCTGATATTTGATACATGAAAATAATGACTCAGTCGAATAATTCCACACTAACCAGTCAAAACATATGTAATAGTTGCTAAATCAATAATTAAATCAACAACGCTTTGTAGTGCATCACAACTGCACCGTGATAGAAATGAAAGGCCAATATGCATAGCATAATCAAATATACCTGTTCATCGCTATGTCAATTATCACCATGATGACGACAAACAATTATATTTACCCAAAATTCTTTGAATTCGAGTCAATAAAATATAAACAAGGTGTACGATAATAGATATGAGCGTCCTATTTAAAACACATTCAAAAGTCATCCCATCTCACTGAATTGGTGAAGCTGTGTAGCTAGCATTTAAAAGTGATGATACTGATATTATTTATGTACTACATTCTTTTTACATTCGTGAATTCAATACTAGATCTATTTTAACAAGACCAGACAAAACCAGATATTACAAAAACTAAAGCATATAAATAGATTTAAAATAATCTTATATTTTATTATTTAAAAATATATTTACATGATTTTTTTCTTATGGAAAGCAGTTTTATATATTTTATCAAATTCTAATAAATTTAGTACGCTAAGAATTAATTGTAATGTTTAAAAAGCAAAATGAACAAATTTATTTAGATTTATTGTGATAAGATATTTAATTTCTACTCCTTGGATGACCTTAATGTTTGTGTGTACATTTTTTAAACAACATAGTAAGCAGTCAATTAGTATAAATAAACTGAATTAAGGCTATAATAATATATTCATTTATATTAAACTAATATATAGATTTGTTAGCATTTTTGTGTGATAATCTTGTCAGGTCTTGATAAAAAAAATACATTTGGTAACTCTAACGTGACAAAATAAATTACACTCAATGAATTCTAAATAGAAAATACAAATTCTCCCAGAAGGCCATAAAAAGTAGCTATCATTATAATGCTGTGAATAATACGTTCATACGTTTTTAAAAAAACACGCATTATAAAACAAAATAATAAGAAAGTCTTTTGCTCTGAAAATTCTAACTACTCTATCAAAAAGCTGCACTTGATACTCCAACTCTTTAAAATTCACTGTCCACCCATTCAATCTTTTTTTTAATGATTTTGGTTTTATCCTATAGGTCGATCATTGGAAACTGTCCCCACCCTTTCTACATAATATTATTTATTTTATTATAATCTACTCCTAGTACAGGAGAAATAGAGTAAGTGAAAAGGTTAATAAAAGCGCGAATCTTATTATTATTAATGTTATATTCATAGCAAAATGTTTTTCAGGTGGTTTATTTCACAGTACGAATTCGGCTAAGAGCTGCCCCTGTGTTAGGTATAGTGGATGGATTGCATTGATTAGTATAATATGTATGCGTTTGAGAGAATGTTATTTTAGGAAAAATTACAAAGATATTTAAAGCGCAACTTTTTAAGGAGAGATAAAATCTTTTATATAACTACACGTGTTTACACAAAAATGTAGGATTTTATTCATATATATTTTAAGTGAGCATTTATATAGAAACGATAAATTGAGCGGGTAACTTTTTTTTTTCATTTTTCTATTCATTATATTGCTACAGTTTTTAAATTATTTCTATNCTATTCATTATATTGCTACAGTTTTTAAATTATTTCTATCAGCTATAAAAATTTACTCTTTATAAGCGTTTATGTAAAGTATAAAATTTATTAAGTGATTTAGGCAACTTATACCCAAATAAAAAATAGTGCAAAGAGCTTGTCAGCCACTCAAAAGGATTGTCTATGTTATGCAGTCTTCAGGTAAAGTTGTGGTGACATATTTACGACACCGTGAAATTTAAGTCTATCCCAAGCAAGTTTAGTCTTTCAATAGCATGCTCGACGATAATTTTAATCGACCTTTCTATCGACTTAACTTGATGCACTGAAAATAGTACCAAACCAAACCGGTGTATATCTATAGGTATTCAACATTGTTTTCACAGCACAGGTCTCTTACGCAATACCTTCAGTCGGAAAGGAAGTTTCACAACATGGCTAAAACTAACCTTCCTTGTAGGGCAGGGAAGTTTTTTTGAGTTGAGGGAGGGGGGGAGGATGGAGGGAAGGAGGCAACCACGGGGGTGAAGCGTATTTCTTTAGAATTTACTAGCCCGAAATGAAGTAAGGTTGATTTAGGGGTCAAAGTTCCTCTCTCATCCCACCGTTGGATGCAAAAGAGAGACTAATTTTAAGAAGTTATTTAAGAGGGGTTTCATTCTACCATTTATACTACCATGGTTATAACTGAAGCGCCCCAGAAATGTTAAACCCAGGGCAGAGCAAAAAAAACAACAACCAAACACTCATCCTCCAGGTTAAAATGGCTGCGCTCCTTTTGGCAGCTTGAGTCCTCCAACACTAGGATCGCTGTGATTAGTCCTATCATCACCCAGCAGTGACACTAGCGAAGCCCAGTGTTGAAGGACTCAAGCTGGCAAAAGGAGCGTAGCGAAACCCCCGTAAGGTTGAGACTCTTTCTTACTTGTCTGTGCCCTGGGAGAATTTATAAAAGGTCTACAAAAGGTCACGGAACCGCTTAGATAGGGCTCGTAATATTAAGATCCGATATAAGCCTACACAATACACTCAACGCTACCCTTTTACACTCAGATATACAATAATATCGGCTTGGTGTACTTGATGTGATTCCCATCCCCTATCTAAGCTAATTCTGGATAACTTTCTCCTAGCAGTCTTCATCGGCCCTAATCCTTTATAGTGAGTCATCAATAGACTTTGTAGTGATTATAATAATGGCGCATCTGGGCTATATAAATCTGTATCTCAGTTTGTAGAAATTTTACCCGGTACTAATGTACCGTTGCCCAAAGGACTCCCCAATATACTAATCGGAGACTACATCGTTTCCGTAAAGGTTATTTCCATGTACTCTATGAGATGAGGGGATGATGATAGTGAATATGACGGGGGTGCAACCAATTAAGAACTTAACCTAACTTAACCTAACTTAACCCTAATTAACCAAACCCTGGTGACCATGGGAGTTATTCCCGTTTCAATAAAAATCCTTCAATATCAGCCATAAATCGAACTCGGGACCTCAAGGTCAACATCCAGGGGCTCTGACCACTATACCATGAGGCAGGTTTTTGGGGTTGGTTGTTCTAAATGGAAAATATAACACAAGTTTTAAAATATTATTCCACCCCCTTCTTGCCCCTCATAGTTAGAGCTCATCAAGAGGGTGAACAAATCTTGAATACACAATCTCCCCTCCTTCTTTTTTTCCTCTCTCCTTTAGCTAGGTGCAAACTACATTAGAAACTAATATATTTCAGCCTCTATATAATATCTAACTCGTCAGAATCAAGCTAGAACGACATCCAATGACGTGATCACGGTTAAAAGTCATCCTACACCCAAACTATTTTGTGTTTCCTTTGAAAATGCTGGGTATATATATAAAAGCGCGCTACAAACAATACAGCGGGAAAACGGTGTGGACAGCTCCTAACGATATTCAAAACATTAACTCGAGTTTGGGATGGTAAATAGAGTAAGGGAGGGAAAATGTATGATCCTGAGGCTTTGCTAATAAAAGGTTAATTACAATTTTAGATGACTCTTATGTCTGTTAAGTACTAGTAACTACTTTATTTTTATTTTTAAATAAGAGTTTTGCGTCGAAGTGAGGATTGTCTCTGGCATAAAGATCTACAGTCCGACAAAGAAGCACCCTCCTCTTCTCGCTCTTTCTGATTGTGTCAACACTGTCTGTCCATAGAAATTAACAACAAATGGCTTCCACTTGTGAGAATATATTTTTTTTACAGAGATATATATTTTGAGTTCATTTGAAATTTATGTTTCAGTTACTTCTGAAGCAGTCTTTTATTTACTTGTACATTGATACCATGAGCAGTTTGAAGTTATTAGTTTTTGTGATTCCTTGTACAATCACATTGATACATTTAGCTTGTTATGCTGTCGTTACATCGTGTTTGTATTTTTTACTTACACTCCGATTATATACGTGCTCTTATTGTCACTGGTTATTATTTGACTACAAATACCATTATTCCGTCGAAGAACCCTTGTCGTTTAGTCGAACCGTTCCAACGAGTTGCTGTGTCACGAAGGGAAAGAAATGGGTCGACATTAAGACTCATAACCTTGTTTATGTTTATAAAAAGGTTTTGTTGCTTCTCCCACTTTCTAAACTCAAACCATATTGAGAGCTTATGCTGTAAGGTTTAGGGTTGGCACACTGTTTTCGACTAAACCGATACACTCAAATTTTATTTCTTATGAGTTTGTTTTATTGCTTCTTAATTTTATTCAATTTCTTATAATTAATTATGACTGAATTTAAAATAATTTTGAGGGACAGCGTTTACTTTCAAAGTAAAAACAATAATAAATTATTGTTTATTTGTTTTTTGTTTTTTTGACAAAATGCGATCACAATAATCTTTAACAATATATAATTACATTTGCGAGTGCCAAGAGTTTAGATATTGATTTTTTTGTATAGAGTTTTCACAACCATAAATATGTAACCTTTTTAACGTCACTGTGTTCGTGTATCTCGTTTATTCTCGTAAGAAGCGAGACTATACTTAAATGTTTTGGGTTGTTCGTGTTCAACTTAGGTTTGGGAGTCGCGTTTGAATCAACCTAGCTCGGGAGGGCTGGATAGAGGGGTGTTAAAATGGTGTTTACTAGAATCTGCAACACCTGTATAATTGAGTAAAACTTTAAGGTGTGTGGGATTAGTTTATTTTTCTCTAGTTTACTCAGCATCTATATTTAATAACTACGCGTTGACCTCTTTACTATTCTTTGAAATATATTGTTCTTAATTTATACATACGAGTTAGAAACATTGTACGCGTTTCACTGCTAAAAAATAAAGATGTCTACCTAAACCACCAAGCGGTCAAGATGTTAACGGGACTGTACGAGTTCGTCTAGTTGACCGAAACAGAGAATCAAACCCATGCGTCGCCACCACGCCGACAACTCGGTGGTAGATCCTGTAGCTCGCGAGGTCGCAACGGATGATAATAAGAGACCGCCGTGATGCGGTGAGGTTCCTCCAAGGTTAGTTTCACGACTGCTGCTGATCTTCATCCAGACTAAGGCACTCCGTCAGATAGTCCTCCATGGAGCTGTACACGTGTCCCAGCACGCCTTGAAGAGCGTAGCCTTCATCCGCGTAGCTCTGCGGACAAAACAAGTAACATAATAACTGGCCGAGCGTAGACCATTCGGCATTGCGTCCGGATGTTTGTTCCGCGATAATTATCAACTACTTGGACCGATTTTAATTATATTCTGCAGGGACATTCTTTGGAACTACGCCGAACAACGCGTGTGCATGATGGTTTGAATTTATTATCCATTAGAATATGGCGGATGCTTTAATATCTGTTTAGTGGCTCAGCAACAACTGCCAAATACGTGGACAATTTTTACCTAAATTAGGCAGACACATTCTTTAAAGTTAGGCTGCCCAACGTGTATATACATATATATGTGTGTATATACATATATATATATATGTATATGTGTATATACATATATATATGTATATATATATATATATATACACATACATAGATACGACTCTTCCACTCGCGCTGCATGTCCTGCCAACTGCGAGACTTGATTATACTAACAATATATTGTAATGAGTACAACGGATACAGCTCATAATTATGTAACCCTCTCCACTCCCCAGTAGCCTAATATTTTTTGGAGCATTTATAATTTAATTATTATATAGGTATACTGTTTAGTAAGTACATAAATGGAAGAATTAATTATTTTAATTGGTGGGACCTGATATCGGAAAATGATGCCGGCATCCGCGAGTGCTCTGGCCAGAGCGACGCCGTGCTGATAGGGTGCTGTGACGTCAGCCAGGCCGTGCATCAGGTACAATGAATGAGACGGGACATTGCGAGCTCGTTGTGTCGCGTCCGCCTCCACGTAGCCTTTATAATTGTCTCCGGGGAGACCAAGGATGCGCTCCGTAAACGCGGAGTCTACACAAACAAACAAACAAACAATCACAGTTTAAAAATCTCCACGATGACTATACCGATCTGCATACTTACTTTAATAAGGTAGAAATGAGGAAGGCGCAAGAATGGTTTAAGGCATCCCTCGTGTGGTGTTGGACTGGCCTGCTGAATATGAAATTAGTGTTTGGATCCCGTTCGGGTGTACTGAAGGTAGTTGTTCCTAAATGGTTCCCCAATCTTCTTCCACGCAAATGTGGGTACACAGTAGTAAAGAACTACATCTTCTGGGGCACAAACAATAGGCTAATTAACGAACAAAGGAGCTCTTAATTGACTAGGAGGGTGGGGGAGTATGTTGGT
>CABFVX010005785.1:0-29297 GCA_902151425.1 Timema shepardi
TGGATTAGGAATTGGGAAGGTTGAATTAGAGGAAGTGAACCCGCATTTGCGTGGAGGGAGAGTGGAAAACCATTTAGGGAAAACCAACCCCAGTTCACCCGACCGAGATTCTAACCTCGATCTCCTCATCCTCAGCAGTCGAGCTCAGCACGACAAGCATGTTAGCCAACTACGCCACCGAGGCGGGTTTGAATGTAAGAGAGACAAGGAAAGTGGACGACATGAGAATGAAGTTTGTGAGGAGTATGTTAGCTGTCACAATAGAAACAAGATGAGGAATGAAGTCTGGGAAAGAGTAGGAGTACAGGGAGTGCGTGAGAGAGAGTATAGGATGCCAAAGAAAATGTTAGACATTAAGTATGTGGGGAAAAGAGCGCAAGGGAGGCTAAAAAAGAGATGGGGGAAGCAAATAACAGAAAGTGTGTGAGTGAGAGAAGAATGGAAGAAGAGCGGTGGACGGAAAGAGGAAGATGGAGGCATTTTACTAAACTGACTCAGCACCGGGCTGGAAACAGTTGATTGTTGTTGTTATTCTTATTATTATTATTATTATTATTATTATTATTATTAATAAAGTTGCCTACTCGAGGATCTCGAAGCTATTTGACTTGACCCAACTGAGCCTTTAAGCACTTTCACACTTAGGTGTTGATTTACGAAAGAGAAAGAGAGGGAAGGAAATAAGTGACTCACCCTGCGAGGTATCTCGTTTATCGGCTGATAACACTTCCCCCATTTTTTTAATTACAAATATAAAACACTCCCTCTACTATTTATGTCTCGACAGCGTTGACTCGGAATTCAAAATGAACATATTATAGTTTTTCAAGTATGTGAATATAATACAAATAGTTATCTTGAGGAAGCCAAATTTGGAAAATATAAATCTCGTCTTATATACAACTAAATACAGTAAGTCATTAATAGCCAGAACTCATCATCAAATGTTTCCGGTCTGTGGCCAGGTCAGTTTGGTAAACTAGCTCCATCTTCATCTGTCACTACACCATTCTTCTCCTCTCACTTGAACACTTTCTATTACCTGTGTGTATCCCTTTCTTGGCCTCCCTTGTGATCCTTTTCCTACAAACTTCATTGACAACTTCTCCTTCTCCATCCTCATTACATGACCATACCATCTCACCCTAGCTTCCTCTACTATCTCCTGTACTCCAACATCCTCTTTACATGACCATACCATCTCAGTCTTGCTTCCTCTACTATCCCATGTACTCCAACATCCTCATTACATGACCATACCATCTCAAGTCTTGCTCCCTCTACTATCTCATGTACTCCAACATCCTCATTACATGACCATACCATCTCACCCTTGCTTCCTCTACTATCTCATGTACTCCAACATCCTCATTACNCCTTGCTTCCTCTACTATCTCGTGTACTCCAACATCCTCATTACATGTCCATACCATCTCAACCTTGCTTCCTCTACTATCTCGTGTACTCCAACATCCTCATTACATGTCCATACCATCTCAACCTTGCCTCCTCTACTATTTCGTGTATTGCAACATCCTCATTACATGCCCATACCATCTCAATATTGCTTCCTCTACTATCTCGTGTACTCCAACATCCTCATTACATGTCCATACCATCTCACCCTTGCTTCCTCTACTATCTCGTGTACTCCAACATCCTCATTACATGTCCATACCATCTCAACCTTGTTCCTCTACTATCTCATGTACTCCCAGTACTCCTAATCTTTTCCAGATAACTTCATTCCTAATATTGTTTCTCCTTGTGACAGCTAGCATGCTCCTTACAAACTCCACTTTTTTAGTATATCGTACATTTATTGTCCATGTTTCTGCTGCATGTGTGACAATGGACACAAAGTACGTCCTGTACAACACTTCCTGCCTCCATAGCAGGTCTCTTACACACTTATAGAAGTCTCCTTACTGTCCTCTTCTCAATAGAACCTTTCTACTTCCACGTTTCGCCTCAGTCATGCTTCCAAGAAACTTTATGTTCTGTACTGTTCTCCTCTCTTCTCCAACCAACTTTACAGCTTTATTAGGCCTTACCCTCTTCCTTGTCATCATCACTTCACACTTGGCCATGCTAAATTTAACTCCACACTCTTATTTCTTTATTCCATTCTTGTAGTTGTTCCTGTACTTCCTCTTCCTTCTCCCCACATACCATAAAGTCATAAGAAAACATCGCGGCTTTCATTATTTCCTCCTCGAGTTTTCCAGACACTTTGTTCATGACCATTTATATTATAAAGAATAATAGCTATGAGTTTAAATTTGTGATGGTCAATGGAATTAATTGAAATACTCAAAAGTTTGGTAAGATTGGTGTAACAAATTTTTATTCTTAGCCTTCTAGGTATCAGTTTCCAAAAATTGTCAAATTTGCGTGGCAAATATGCGCAATGTTTGGCAACACATGTGTGTGTGAACAGTTTTCACTTATAACAAAGGAACAAAACACTTGAGAAATCACGGCTTACAGATACTCATTTGTCATCAATAATGAAAGTGACTTTAGCACAAAATATAAAGTCCAACATTAACACCATTGTTGCAAATAAAAGGTTTTAAGTTTCTAAGTAAAAATAAAGGGCGAGTTCTAATATTCTATGTAACCAAAAATAAAAATAATTTATCATAAAATTAAGGTACTAAAATGAGTTCTTTACTTATGATTGTGACATTTTAATTACTTTTTTTTCCAATGTGGCCCCTATGATCAAACAAGTTTGACAAGCCCTGCTTTATACGCTCTAAGAATTAAGACAAAAAAAGAAGCAACTTGCAGAGTAGAGAAATTACTCTTACCTGAATGTCAGAAGATCCCGAGTCAGAGGCGGAAGACGCACCATCGGGGTTTAACACAACTGGAGAGTCAGAGTTTGGTGATGACCCAAATTTAGTTTCAGCTTTTCGAGGAAACTCTTTCAACAGGTCTTCTTTATCAAAGTTGGTCTTCCACACCAAGATCTAACAAAACAAGAGAGGGGAAGGGTTATACATTTGCAACTTTCGAGAATGATTCTGATCAACCCTTTTCAAATCGAATCTTATGCTCTACATATTATTTACACTTTTAGCGTAGGGATGAGGAAGGTATAATCTGAGAAGAGATGTACATATATTTGCGTGGAGATAGTGTGAGGGAGAAAAAAAAACCTTAGTACACCTGGCTGGGAATCAAGTCTTAACTTTCTCTTAACCAGCAAATTATAAAAATCAAGACTTACACATTTGCCCGTGTATTGACGAGTGCAAGAGGTAAAATGTTTTATACATGTTTTATTAATAGGGGTGTTTAACAATAAGGAAGCCACTTCGGTGTTTGTATAGTCTAAGAAGCTTCTCGCAATAGACTAGACCGCCGATCACTGGGAGAATGGAGTTCTATCCTGGTCAAATGTACTGATGGTTTTCCCTGAATAGTTTGCCACCCTCTCCCTTCACACAAATGCAGGTACATTTCCCCAACCTTTCTCATCACCAACACTTTAGCGTAGTTTGTACATAGGTGTGTACCCTGACGGGTAGTAAAACATGGTGAGAAAAACACACAGTCCTGATTCTGATAATTTCAATTTCGTTTTAATACCAGACTCAATTACTTGAGATTTTACAGCTAAGAATTAAGGTACTGAAAATAAGGATATTAAGATTGATTCTTGATACTTTCAATAGCGTACCAATATTAATCGAGGGTATTAAGGTAAAGAGGAATCAATTTTAACATCCTAAAATATAATATAAACTTAACTTCATCATATATATATATATTTGAAACCAGCTAATGAGCCTCGAACTCACCTGATGATCAACTCCTCCTGAAGCAAAATACTCTCCGTTTGCAGTGAAAGTGAGAGCAGTAATGGCTCCTCTGTGTCCCTCAAGGGTATAGATAGGACGACCTTCCAACAGGTCCATTACCTGGTCAAAGGAAAAAAACAAACCTTTTACTTAAACTGTCTTTATAAAAGTGTGTATTAATCAGAAGTGAATTCGAAGTAAGGAAAGGTGAGGTCAAACAAACGTTTCAACTGGGTCGAAGTTTCCATATTTACAATTAATTCAAGTGCACTCTCAATTATTAACTCCATTCTTAAAAAAAAGCTTGCACGAGTGATTGAATGTCTGTCTTCACCCGACTCTATAGGACACACGAGGCCTCACTCGACACAAGATGGCTCAGCCTATCGTTTTGTACACTGAACAAACAGAGGCTGCTTCAGGTCTCGTATAAAATGCACATTAGGACAATTTTTGGAGTCTTGCATTTATAGTAAGCTAAGTATTAATGGATTATCATATGTAAAAGGAATATTTCTGAAAAGTCGAAACAATATTTAAGTGTCAAGTGTAAAAGATTAAGAAGAACTGAAGAGATCCGTGTGTTTGTTTATATCCAGGCCTAACCTAACTATCCTTTAAGGTCGACTTCCTTCACTATCACTTTACATTAGTGTACAGTGTTTCTACACTGTCTTATTATACATTTCCAAGCCATTAGGCACTAATTAATTTTAGCAACAAAGGAGTAATGTAGGGCTGTTGTTGCGGTGGCTCTGGACCATGAAATCTCAAATAAAGTAGAATCCTATTAATCCGGTAATTGGGGTTTGAATTATTATTATTAGCACCGCGTCTTACTACCCGTTCGGGTTATACGCACTTACGCTAATGTGTAATGGTAGGGTGATTGCGAGACGAAATGGAGGACCTACAGTTTAACGTGGGATCCGAACCACGGTGGAGGGCTGGCATTCCCCACATTCACAAGATGTCTTGTCAGAGGTGAAGGAAGGGTTTGGTAATCAGATAAATCTGCGCCGGGACCCCAGACCCCAGCACAGAGGTCTGGTAACTTACCCCTAGACCACCAGGTCACCCAATTTGGGTTTGAAGTTGTTTGAATTAATGAAAGTCCAGATTTAAGAAAAAAAACTATAAAATAAGTAAGGTACAATTAAAATAGCCTATACAAAAACAAACATTTATTTTACATTTAAAGCAATAAAAATAGAAAATAATCTGTAGAGAAAGAAATTAATATGTAGTTTGCGGTCAAGCCCCTGCAACCCAGCTTTTCATTGGTGTTTATAAATGCACTACTTTGGGAAAAACCCTCTCTGAATTAACAGGGTTTAAGCAAAGTTTGGTTTATTAGGATCCGGTTTAGTGAGGTTTTACTGTAAAAATTAAACGGACAACACAAATGTATTGTTCTGAATAAGGATTTTTACATGGTGTCTACTAAACTTGACCAATGAAATCCCCGACCTTTTCCCTGATTTCCGCTTATCATTTCCTAAAATTCCCGACTAAAATAGTATGTCACATTCTTCTAACTCGCCGCCCCCCTCCCTCCACCCTCGTTTTTTTATTAATCTTTTTTTAATAATAATAATAAGTTTTAAAATTTGAATTAAAATTGTTTACTAGGAATTAAAAATATATTACACAGCTACAAACAACAAAATGACATTATAATTTACTGATTATTGTATTTCATATTTTGAGTAAAATATCATTTTCCCGGATTTTTGTTGTGATTTACCAAATTCCCGACTTATTCTCGTTTTTTCCCGATCACTGCTAATTCCCGTTTTCTCGGATGGTAGACACCCTGTTTTATCTCCTATACCTTTAGCGAGGAGTCATTGGAGGCGCTGATAAGATAGTTCCCACACGGATGGAAGGCCACCTTGTTAATGGGGCCCTCGTGGCACACATATTGTTGCAGCAACTTCAACATCCTCACATCGTACACCTTGATCATGTTGTTGGTCATACCCGTGGCAATACATGTGCCAGTGGGGTGAAACTCCACATGCAGCGGGGAACCTGCAAAGGAAGAGCTAATAACAGGACTGCAAATTTTTGGAGTACCGCGTCTTACCACCCGTTCTGGTAACACGCTTTTATACTAACTACGTTAATGGTTTTTCAGAATTAAGGTTATATTAATAGGAAGTGTAACCGCATTTGTGTGGATGGAGAAAGGAAAAACCAGTTTTGAAAAACCATCCTCAGTACATCCGACCAAGATTCGAACCTTGATCTTGTCATTGGCAGTCTACCCTACTGCAAGAGTATCGCGTTAAGACTACGCGGCCACCAAAACGGGTAGCAGAAAATTACATCTAAAGTTATCTTCCCCGTGCTTTGTTTAATAGGCCTACTCTCGCTATTTGGACATTTACACCAGTGGGATATGAATAAGGAGGGTAGAATTTATAAACAAATTTATCAACATTTGGGTTGACAGAGTCGAAAACTATTAAAGTAAAAACACCCTCAGTCAGGGATGAGCCAAAGTCGAAACATGTGAAGCAAACTTTATTATAAGAGAGTTAAATTTTTAATTCTCTATTAAGATAAATATTTGCATAAAAACACGAAGAACACTGTATTCCTTTTTGATGACTTTTCTGAATTTATCCATGCTTACATTGTAGATGTAATTTAATCTCTAGTTGGTAGGGTTTACTAGCTATAAATTATTTATATTACGAGATATTTAAAATTAATTCAAATTATTTCGAAGCTTTCACCGGCGTTTGAGGTGTTTCTATAATGAGAAGGTTATTGGAGTTCCGATGAAAAAACGAAGGGGATTTGACCTTCGACTTTAATATTTTAAAGCTTCACATACCCCTACCCTTAGCACACCTGGTCAGTGGTGAACCAGGCATGACAAGGTTGACACCTCACCCCATGTGCCCACCAGTTTGGGTTTAATCTTACGATGAATGTCCACAACTCACCTTTCAGTTCATGAAACGTGTGGACGCACTTTGCGGTTTTGTGATCAAACAATTTGACCGTTTTATCGTCGGAGCATGTGGCGATAAGACGACCTTCAGGTGAGAACCGGACGCAGCGCACCCAGTGGTTGTGTCCAGAAAAGGTGGAAACAAACTTTCGATGGCTCACTGTCCACAATTTGGCGCTCTTGTCATCTGATGAGGTGACCAGCTCCTTGCCATCAGGAGAGAAGTGTACAGACCTAGAGACAGACATTTCAGATCAATAGAACACAGGAATGTATTCATAGAAGATCTGATTATAATAATGAGGTGTTAACATATTTGGTATACAGCAGACACAATGCTAGTGCAACATTCAACCACCAAGCACTGTAGTCGATACGTGAGTGTGAGAACAGAACTCTAATCTCTGTTATTACTTTATTGGAAATCATGATAATATTTTTTGTGTTATTGGGTTTAGTAAAATTAGGGATGAACCCTCAAATCCTTGGGGAATTCAAGATTTGGGAAAAATTCGGATTCAAGACTAAATTTATTGAAAAAGATTATTTTTTCAATTATTTAAGTGAAATTTGTTTAAGAGAAAAAGAGAGGATGCTGAAGAAAATGGTGGAAATGTAGGAAAACGACCGCAAGGGAGGCCAAGAAAAAGATGGGAGGATCAGATAATAATATTTAGCACCGCGTCTTACTACCTGTTCGGGTTATACGCTTTAGGTACTAATTACTCTAATGAATTAGGAATTGGGAAGGTTGAATTAGAGAAGTGAACCCGCATTTGCGTGGAGGGAGAGTGGAAAACCATTTAGGAAAAACCACCCCCAGTTCACCCGACCGAGATTTGAACCTCGATCTCTCCATCCTCAGCAGTTGAGCTCAACACGACAAGCGCGTTAGCCAACTACGCCACCGAGGCGGGTAGCAGATAATAGAAAGAAAGTGTTCAAGTGAGAAGAGAAGAACGGAAGAAATTATGGTGGGAGAATAAAGGAAGATGGAGGCATTTTACTTAAGTGACCCTGCTACAGGCTGGAAACAGTTGATGATGATGTTTTAGAGCTCTGTTACTGATTTTTGGTGATCTATAACTATAGAATGAAATTAAAAACCAGGTCACAGAACAGTAATTTAATACTTAACTGAATGTATTAATGTTATAATGAATGGATTATAAGAAATAATTATTATATTTAGCTACTATTTATATTTTCTATTATATTTATATTTCCTATGTTCATAATTTTGCAAAAGATTCGGATTTGGATTCAGGATTCAAAGATAAATTAGAGATTCGGATTTTTAAAATAGTGGATTTGACCCAACTCTATTATATATTAAACTTAGGTTGATAATTAAAAAGTCAAGGGAAACTTATTTTCTGAATGGGAAATTCTCTACACGGACCTCACGGCTGCACTGTGTGCCCTAAACTCCGCCGAATCCCCCTGGACCGTTGGGACCCAAAGCCGCACGCTTCTGTCCCGTGAGGCGGATGCCACCAAGTTCCCGGAAGGTGAGAAGGACACGTCTAGGACATGGTCCTTGTGTGCCTCAAACCGGAAGGCTCTGACAGATTGGCGGAAGTTCCAGACCATGATACTGTTGTCATTACTGCTCGACACTAACTGTTTGGTCGTGGGGTGGAATGAAAGTGAGGTCACGGTATCTCTGTGACCTCGGAAATGTCGCTCCAATGTTGGGTCGTCACCCATGGTGGACTCTGAAAAATAAACCCAAGAGTTACAAAGGGCATGAATGTATACACTAAGGATGTGATTCTCAAAACCTTAAGGAGATTCAATGAAATATTGAATTAAAAATTTTCTTTTTTAAATTGGCATTTGCTTTCGAGCTCGCTCACTGTTTAGCTTATAGGTAGTCAATCCCCAACATATTTATAGGACAGAATTAACAACCAGACCCCACACTATTAGTTTTATTTATATTTTTTTACTACCTATTCTATTTATTTCGTGGTATTTAAATCTTGTTAGTATTTCTCTCCACATTCAGATTTGAATTAGAGTTGCAGATTTGGATTTAAAATGAGAGTTCGGATTTGTAAAGTGCAGTGGATTTAAGACATCTCTAGTACATTCAAATCGATAACCTCTTGTTGTCGGCAATCAGAGTTATTGTGAGGCTGACGCTTTGGACCCTCACACATTTGGTTACAATATCTTAGTAGAATTTACAAAAGATTTTTAAAATTAATCTCTTAAAGAGAAATATTTGTATGTAAGTTACCTGAGAATGCCTGAATGTAGTTATTTGGTAGCAAAACTTCTGGAGACCACAAGGTGGTGCCGACACTCAAGATATGTGCTTAGTAAGTCAGTGACGACAAGATCTGTAGACAATTAAATTATATGCAATGCTCTCAAGATTACTTAGATTTGGTATACAAGAGGTAAAGCCTCGCTCAGAGTCTGTAAGCTCCACATTCGTAACGTCACTAAGTCCTTAAAAATTGAAATCACATCTCAAAGTCTGGATCCTTAGTCACATGACTGTGAGGTCTGAGACTACATACGATATAACTCTTCGAAAGAAAGTTGTCTAGAGCATGCTGTGAGCAGAAGTGAACTGTGAAGCAGAGATTATTGATACTAATGGGAGTTTTAACCTACCAATACAATGCTACTCTTTCTAAAAACTGTTTTCGAGATGTCACGCTTCCCTGTTAAGCTCATTTTGAATTTCTAGAAAAAAGTTGAGTCAACTTCTATGGAGTGGTAAGGACTTAATAATCAGGACTTTATAGATAGTGCAATATGTGAGTAGAGAACCGTAGGCTACAGTTCCGTTTGAGAAAAGATTTTTTACAGCCAAAAAACTTAGCCAACAGTGTCATTAGTTCCATATTACAAAAAAGGCAGACATTAAAATATTATATTTGTTGGTTAAATAGCTGATTAAAATTTCTATAAGAATTCACACATGACAAATCAGCATGGAATTAACTGGTTTCTAAATGTATTAATCCATCCAAAATTTAATTTTCACCGATGTTAAAGGCTGAAAGTCAGAAGTCTTTCATAAACCCATTGCATTTGCTACGGAAAAAAGCAAGATGCTCAAGGCGGGGTTGCTGTAGACTTTAGTGTCGCAATAACCTGTTAAATAGGGGAGTCGAGAAAATATTTTCTAAATTATTAATTCAAGTCTTAGATATAGACGACAGACTTTTTTTTTGTGTCTTGTGTAGTCTAGTTAATAACGCTGCAAGACAAGGTTTTCCTTGCATTTTTTTTTCTTCAAAGAATACCCTAAAATGCTCTTGACCTCAATCTGTTAGTGTGGGGTCTACTTCTTACGGACCACTACGCACCTTTACGGGTAAAGTGTCTGGAGCTTAAGGTGTTTATACCAGTTTCAAGAAATTTCTTCAAAATGACATAACTATCTAACCTTAAACATCCAAGCCTAGAAATATATTAATCAGTAATGAACTAAAGTAAAAACCAATATACAACGTAGCTTCTGGTAATACTCTATTTCAACTATCTGGCAGGTCGAAACAAAAAGCCAACTTCTTTGACCAACATGTACTATTTTTTTCTAATACGCCACATAGGCCAAATCAAATATAAGTGACTGAACGCACTTGAAATTTGGATGTTTAGTTAACTAAATCAAGTCTTCAATTTATAACCAATTGCAAATCACACATCTAGAGTTTAGAATACGGCAGTCTGTACACAGTGAAGATGGCAGTTGAAAATGTGTGACATGTCAGATTAATAACATTTTCAAATGATTTGCAATCCCATAAGTCAACGACTTCTACAAAACACCAAAATAAATAAAAATATATTTACCCTTTAAAAAATTGGGTAATTTGATTAATTACTTAAGTTTAATACACGATTATTTAAACTTAAAAGTTTACTCCAAACAAACTTATTCAAATTCCAATTGTACAACCGCTCAAAGAACCACTGCTTTCAAGATCTGCGCACGGCCTCTTTGACCATTCATTGGAAACTAGGTGAAACAAATTGTTGACTGGTTGAGCTAGCCAACATAAATATGAAAACTATAAATTATGTTGTGTAATTTAACGCCTTAAACTACCACATATTACATACACGTCGTCATCAAATAAATATTATTTATCTAAATACTCTAAATTAAGTCATCTAAAAACTTTTAAATTAAGAAATAATAATTTTTTTAAATTACATAATCATATAACGCGTGTTGGCCCTACTGTAAGGTAGAGCATGCATAATATAAAATAGCTCGTATAAAAACATGTCTTAAAATAAATTAAATAATTGAAATGCTTTCTATATTTAAATGAATGATGTAGATTTAAATTTAAAGTGGACGAACACATTTTAAAATTGTGTAATACTTTTAAAATTATAATACTGTAATTAGTGGATTCAGTGGCGCACCAGAAAAATTTACTTTTGGGGATGGGGGAAATAATTAATTATTTATGTACTTTACCCCAATTATAAATTTTTGGAGCACCTTAAATGTATATAATTTAAATGTAAGTCGTAAGGCATGTTTTAAAATTTAACTTGCATATTTGGTCTGTTCATCTTGCTCCTCCCCTACTCCACCACTGAGTTATTACAGTATATAAACGGGTTTTGTTGACTCGTTTGGTGCAGTCATGTGCATAGATTCGCGTGTAAAATAGGGTCAAGAGCTCTAATTAAATCGCATCTTAAAAAGAGCATGAAGTGTTAATTAAATTACAAAGGCTTATAAGATGCTATAGTTGAATCACTAACTCCGTGGTGAAGTGGTCAGTGCACCTAACTACTAATCCAAAGGTTCTGGGTTCGACAGTTGGTACTTTGGATATTTTTACCGAAAGGGGAACTACCCCAGCGGTAACCAGGATTTGGTTATTTAGGCAAAAGTTAGGTTTTAGATTTTCTACACCCTCATACTCACTAAAATTATTATTCTCATCATAAAACTTTATTGAATTGGGGTTATTAATGCATATTTTGAGTTTACAATTGGAAAAGGGAAGGGGGGGGGGGGGGTCCCGGAATAAAAACCCTATTTCCAAAANGGGGGGGTTCCTGAAGTAAATACCTATTTTGCAAAATGTAATTTGAAACAAAAATTTTAACTAAATTAAATTTGATTCAATTTTGAAACTATCTATATAAATAATGTTTCTCAAAATACCTAATTGGTCTTATATGTACTATCCTGTCCAGCACAGGGTTAAGGAGTTGCAAGTGTTAGATCCTGTAAAGAGGGGGGCAGGGGCGGTGGATGATAGAAGAATATATTTAGAGAAGAAAAAATAGTATGCGGTTAAGGGGGAATACAACCTCTCAAAGTGTTGGATAGTCTTAAACAGATTTTTTTTTGCTGACAATATGGATTCTTGAAATACTCTAACAACTTAGGCAAGTGTTGGCTACTGATCTAAACACAAAATTCAACTGATAATTTTAGGATTTGGATTGTTTATTGATTTGACTAAAGCACTCGACAATAAACAAAAATTGGCAGGGGGAAGAGTATATGCACACCGAAGGGGTTCACCTGGAACTCCAGAAACATTTATCTTTTCAAGAATTACATGTTTTTTTCTGTATTTATTTTTTAACACCGTGTCTTACTACCTATTCAGGCTATACACATATTACATGTTAAAATTAAGTGTTAATTACTTCATGTCTTGTTATTCAAGGGATCACTCATTGTAAGTTAAAACCCACTCACCTATCTCATGTTCTCCTGAAGAATTATGGGGGTTTTATCACTCTTCTGTTAAGTATTTTGATTATTTAAATCAGCGTTAGTTAAAATAAAATTTTATGCTTGTTCACTGAATCAATTAAGATGGGATTTCAAGCTCATTTAAGTTTCATACTCATTGTTATATTAAGGTATAAAACTCATAGGTAGCCTACTCATAGAGGGTGTCCAGAAATTTGCAGACAGTACATAGTCTACGTTGGTCAAGAATATTCAAAGAACCCACCTCAGTGCCATAGTTAGCTAATGCGCTAGTCGTGTTGAGCTAGACTGCTGAAGACGGGTAGATAGAGGTTCGAATCTCAATCGGGTGAACTGGAGGTGGTTTTTCCTAAATGATTTTCTACTCTCCCTCCTTGCAAATGTGTATTCATTTCCTCTACATTCAACCTTCCCAATTCCTAACCCATTAGCGTAATTATTACGTAAGCATATAACCTGAACGGGTAGTAAGACGCGGTGCTAAATAAATAAAATAATATTCAAAGAAAACATTTACTCCATTGCTTTGCTTACACAATATCCTCATTCGTCAAATGGGGCAACAGTGTGAATCCTCACTTCATAAATGACCGGGAGATTGCTTCGCGACAAGACAGAGGATATGAGCGTAAATGGATGTATATTTTATCTTGAAGCGAAACTTTTTCAAAAAGTATTTATCAGGAGCCCTGGTAGCCTCAAGGGAAATTTGGGATACCATACCCTCTCTCCAAAACCCTGCAACCACCATCTGTGTCTCCCCAGAAGAATTTGCTATTTAAATTTTAAAGTATTTTAAAGTAAATGATATAAGTATGGAGTTTAAAGTGTTGGCACAACTAACACTGTTAATATTGGTATTTCACCATTACTTATGACTTCCCCTCTTTCTTCTCTTCAAAACAGAGTCTCAAAATTTATCATTTATTCAAATATGTTCAACATATTTTTACTACAAAAATCACTTCACCGAGTACACAAGCACCCATACACACACACACACACACACGTCTTAAACTCACTCGGGTCATATTCTTAAATTTGAAAAATGACACCTAGACATGGAAATTGAACCTGGGACCCTGCTCCAAAGCTCTACCACTAAGCTATCCAGGATTTGTCCCGTGCTGAGGGTTCTTTTTCACTCATAGTTTTAATTCAGAATCTGTGATGGATGTGTAGATTAGCTCGCTGGTAGAGCATTGTGAACCTAACCCAAGAGTCTTGAGTTTGATTCCTGGGTTAAGGTGTGATTTTTCCAAATGAACAAATAATACACTTGATGTGGATACATCTCTTACGTTCAGATTGTTTTAAGCTCCCAATTTCCGTTATTATATATATTTAAGGTAGATGGAAGGGGAAGCGATGAAAATTCAGTGTTTTTGCAGTTTTTTTGGCAAAACATTTTTTTTTTTGCCAAAATAAATAAAATATTGCTCTAGTACAAACATAGAACTGAATTTTCTTCACATGTTCACCTCAAAATTTCTTGAATATCTGTGAAGGTTGTTCTGGAATTTAACGACAACTTTTTCTCTTCATTTAAAAATCTTGTTAGATAATGCCGCTATGCTCATAACAGATATTCAAGATCTGTGCGTATCAACAAGTGAAGAAAACTAAACTATAATATGACTATACTGGACCAATATTTTATTTATTTTAACAAAAAAAAAAGTTTTGATATAAAAACCACAAAAACACTGGCCTTCTCTCGCGTCCCCTAAATCTCCACCTTAATTATGAATACTTTAGAATTTCATGACTTTCAAAAGTTAGCACATAATTCACATTTGCCCTTTTTTCCCCATCCTAGTGATACTTTTACACCATAAAAAATTATCAGGAGTAATAATTTTATGATCATTAGATAATAAAGTGAACAAATCTTTGTATTTGAAAGTATGTGGCTTACAATTAAATAGTACAACAAAATGTTATGTATATTCCCATACAAGTTAGTCAATTGTATACTGTGTTTTTCTTTTTTTAATTGGCTATCAGTATATCAACCTTAAAATGATGTTTTCCCATAAAAACAAGAATACAGTATTATTTACCACATAAAATATTCCCCAAATATTCTTATATAGCATTTATTTATCAAGTATTGAGTTGACCTCGGTGGTCTTGGGGTAAAGCACTCGCCTCATGACCTGATGTTTATGCATTCAATCACAACCATGGTCGATGATTTTTTTTTTTTTGGTGCGATAAAAATCCCTAGTGCACCTTCTCTTGGAGCGAAAGTAAAGCGTTTGGTCCTTTGTTGATTGTGGCGTGTAAAAGAAACAGGCTGTAAGGTATGTGGAAATACATTTCCCGGCAAAATTGGTGGGTCCTCTCGCTCATAGAAATTCAGTGTAGAAGGCAACGGGGAACCACCACACTTTCTGAACTCCCTCAGTACATGTGATTTCTACCAGATGGCAGAGGCAGCACTAATCGGCTTAACGGCTGAGTGCTTGTCTAGCTCCAGATGGATATAAATCCCATCAAACCAACCTTCGGGCTGTTGATTTAAGAAGGTCAAGTTTGAATGAAATTTATCAGAACCATTTTGTTTGCATCCCTAGGTACATACGGACAAACACACAGAGAGGTATACACAATTATTGTAAACCCCACATTTTTTAATTTGGGGGGCACATAAAATGTCAAGATCATTAAAATCTCAACGGGAAAATTTTTTGAAGAAAATTTTTTCTAAATGTTTTGCCACACTCTCTGTCAACCTTCCTCATCCCTAACCCATTATATTAATTAGTGTACAACCCAAATGGGTAGTAAGACGCGGTATTAATAGTAATAATAATAATAACAATAACATGGGAAGTCTAATTCTGACTTGCCGCTACTTCCCAGGTAGGCATCAATCTTAAAGCTAGACCGTTAGTTATACTTGCATTCAGCTGAAAGAAGAGTGCAAAAATATTTATCAATAAAACATCTCGATACACCTGACCCAGGATTTGAACCCCGACCTCACCCATCACCAGAAAACCAGGTTAGACAAGAGTAGTACCTAGACAGACACCAAAAGCACATCGTTATCTTAGTTGTGTTGTTACTTTCTTTATAGAGAAAGTGTTCTAATCATTAAAATGTTCACCCTCAAACTTTCTCTAAATTCTACCTTCCTCATTCCCATTGCATTATCGTAAATCAGGGCTGTGGAGTCAGTACGGTACACCAAGCCTTCGACTCGTATATGTTTCTACTGTCTAACTCCGACTTCTTCATAAATGTTTAAAGTATATTAATTAGTAATAACTAATTTACTACTGTAAAATGCTCCAATACAAATTACTTCATGGGAAACTTATTTGAAATCGTGAATTTATATTTAAATAAATGTGTCAATCCAAATTACAAATTTTGGTCCTAAAACCGTATAAAATATTCTTATGATATTGTAATTTTTTATTTTGAAGCTGGAGTCAAAGTTAATAGTCTGACACCTTAGCTCAATCGGTAGCATGTCTGCCTACTGAGCTAAGGGGTTCGATTCCCGGCATGGCCAAAAATTGAACATTGATAGAAATATGGCTTTACCATTTCACATTGATACATTGATGGCTGGGGACTGGATGCTGTGTCTGTACTAGTCTTAGAATATAAGGCATATGAAGCTACGACAGGCCTAGCCAGCTGGTAGCGGAAAAATATATAATTTGAATAAATAACAGACCTAGGACACAGACTGGTAACAGTAATGGATGGGGAAAAAAAAGTCAGAGCTGGTACATTTTTACCGACTCCACAACTCAGACTTTAGAGCCCTGGCATAAATATGAGCCAGAATGTGAATTTAAAGACGCAACGCAGGGGAAACGGTTGTAGACCATAATGGTGTGTAACAGAGCTAACCTAGAGTTAATATCACGTTCTTTGAGTGCTATGAGTCTACAACATAATGGTAGTAGTTAATAAAAGCCAACGGTTTCCAATTTAACTACCTTTCAGTTCCGAGTTTATCAATTAATATCAAACCTTTCTTCCTCCCCTCCAGAACTTATATTTCCTCTACTATGAAGGGATCATCGCAATATGATCGCAGGATTGCTCTGTGCATTTTTTATGCAGCAGGAAGTGGCTTATCTATGTAAGTATCACGTTACTTTTGTCAATTGTAAAATAAAAAAAAAGATGTAATGAACTTGAACATAGTCGACACCCTGAAAATTTAATGGCATATAATAATGATTCGATAACTATTATTTATGACTCTAAGCGTAGGCCTAGTAGTTTTTACTTCTCCATATCTGAACAAATGAGTTGTGAGCTGCAACTTTTAAACAAAACATTTATTATCTTAATCTTTATGATTAAGCATTAAATTTGAGTATTTTAATCAGTGTGCTGTAACTCTATTACTTTGTATATTTAAAAGGTTAATATTTTTAACTAATCATCCTAAACATTTATCTTCTCATATAAAGAAACTTGTTTTAAATTATTATCCTAAAATAAAATAAAATTATTCAAATGAAATGTTTTGTTTATATTATTAGATAAAAAAATATTTAGTTCTTTTTTAGCATCGCATCTTGGTACCTGTTCATGCTATACGCATGTCTACTAATCACGCTAATGAGTTAGGGATGAGGAAGGTTAAATTTAAAGGCAGTGTACCCTAATTTGCTTGGATGGAGAGTGGAAAACCATGTTGGAAAAACCACTGTCCTCAGTTCAACCGACTGGGATTCAAACCCCAATATCCCTGCCATCTGCATTTTAGCCTAACACGAGAGTAACGCCTTAGACTATGCAGCCACCGAGGCAGGTAATATTTAGCTGAAATGTAATTTTTTTTTATAAATATTTTGAGAAAGATGCAGTAAGTGTACGTGCAATCGATTATAACAATTTTTTTTAAAAATATTTAAATAATTTAATAATTTAAAAACTAGCAACTTTGAAATGTTTATTAATTTATGGCTATATACAAAACAAAAGCTATATAATATTTTGTGCAAAACAGATTCCCCCCCTCTCCCCCAACTTTGGGCTTATAAATTTACTTGTTTGATTTGTTGACTACTTATTTGTACCAGCCGTGCAACCAAATAAAACTGTTTGATTTGTTTTTTGACTCATTCAGCAAATGAACCTCGACCTCCCATCACTAGCAATCCAGTCTATTGTGAACCTAACGCCTTAGACCACATGACCACTGGTACGGGTTTTGTGGCTGTTAAAGAATTAAAACGCAGTTCTTTTGCAATTTTTTTAGTACCGGTACCTAACAAACATTAGTTAAATTTGGTTTTAAATAGGGTGTTCTTTTAGACTTTGTATTGAATACTGTGAAATCCCTGTGCATTTAATGAGAAATCGTCCTTTTCTCTACGTTTCAGGCTGATTATAAAATATTATTTCAAAGTTTCGTTTTTTTACCCCCACATATTATATTATAAAGTTGGGTAATCATGATAAAACCAAAACTCAAAATTTTAAGTGTAGGAGTATATTTTATGCCCTTGACTCTAAAATGTTGTTAAAGAATGCCAGATGGCTGTTTGTCTAGAAGTCTGCGCATTTAAAATGTTGTTAAAGAATGCCAGATGGCTGTTTGTCTAGAAGTCTGCGCATTTAAAATGTTGTTAAAGAATGCCAGATGGCTCTTTGTCTAGAAGTCTGCACATTTAAAATGTTGTTAAAGAATGCCAGATGGCTGTTTGTCTAGAAGTCTACGCATTTAAAATGTTGTTAAAGAATTCCAGACGGCTGTTTGTCTAGAAGTTTACGCATTTAAAATGTTGTTAAGGAATTCCAGACAGATGTTTGTCTAGAAGTTGGCGCATTTAAACTGTTGTTAAAGAATGCCAGATGTCTGTTAGTCTAGAAGTCTACGCATTTAAAATGTTGTTAAGGAATTCCAGATGGCTGTTTGTCTAGAAGTTTGCGCATTTAAAATGTTGTTAAAGAATGCCAGATGGCTGTTAGTCTAGAAGTCTACGCATTTAAAATGTTGTTAAAGAATTCCAGATGGCTGTTTAGTCTAGAAGTTTGCGCATTTAAAATGTTGTTAAAGAATACCAGATGGCTGTTTGTCTAGAAGTCTGCGCATTTAATAAAGGCCTTTAATTATAAAAACTTATATCTTTGATCATATTTTATTTTTGAGTAGTTCAAAAAAAGATCATTTTCTCTCATATTATTTTGGCAATTAATTAATTAATAATGCAAGAAATATTTATTTGATTAACTTTTTTTTTTCACTGTGTCTTACAGCTTATTTGTGGTATCTGCATTTAGGTACACTAATAGTTTAGGATAGTAAGATAAGAATTTTAGAGGAAATATGCCCGCATTTACATGGAGAGAGAGTGGGAAACCATTTAGGAACCCCCTCTCAATTACACTTGGCCAAGAATCGAACCCCAACACAACCATAATTGGCTAGACAGTCTGGCCATAATTATATTCTGTTTGCTCACTGATCCTAGTAACCAAATGTCTTATGCGGATATAGTAATTTAATAATAATAATACATATAAATATATATTTTATTATTTTTCAGTGTGTCTTACTACCCATTTGGGCTGTACACGTATGTACTAATGTGTTAAAGATGAGCAAAGTTGAATTCAGAGGTAATGTACTCACATATTCATGGAAGGAGTATGGAAAAACCATTTAGGAACCCTCAGTAGACTCATCTAGGATTTGAACCGTGTTATTGGCAGTCTAGTCTATTGCGAGAGTGACGCCTTATATCAGTGTTCCACAAACTTTTTTTTTTTTTAGTTTATGTACCACTTAAGAAGCCTAATTTTTTTTAAGGCCCACTGTTTTGATTTGGTTGTAGCAGTAAATAAATTACACACCCAGTAAAATGGTTGTATGGCAAATCAAAATTAGGAAGGTATAGATTACTTAGGTGACCTGGCGGTCTAGGGGGTAAGGTGTCAGACTCCTGTGTTGGAGGTCTGGGGTTCAATCCTCGGTCCCGGCACAGATTTATCTGATTACCAAACCCTTCCTTCACCTCTGACAAGACATCTTGTGAATGTGGGGAATGCCAGGCCTCCACCATGGTTTGGATCCCACGTTAAACTGTAGGTCCTCCATTTTCATCTCACAATCACCCTACCATTACACATTAGCGTAAGTGCATATAATCCGAACGGGTAGTAAGACGCGGTGCTAATAATAATAATAATAATAATAATAATAATAATAATATAGACTACTTTATTCCTGAAGTAACTTTAAATGTTCCAAAAGAAAGATTGAAGTTATTTTTCTGTGTCCGCTTTCTTTAATATTTATAAACATTTAGTTCTTGAACCATTAGTAGATGGGATAAACCACATCATTGATTAAAACTTTGTATAAAATCTTTTGAATTTGTTAGATGAATTTAAATGATTAATAAGTAAGAAATGTGGACCAGTCACGGCTGCCACTCGTACCAATTTTATTTGTGTTGATATTGAATAGCGAGGTGTGTCTTCATGACACACCTAATTCGTCTCTGCGGCACACCATTTGCAGAACACTGCCTTAGGCCATTTGACCACCGAAGCGGGTCATATAGATAGAACATTTTAAAAATGTGTAGCTCCACGGAAGTTTGCTAGTTTCAGACGCGACGGCGCTATGGCCGACACAGAGGATCATCGGCGGCACCTACATCAATATCGAAGAGGCTCCGCACCAGGTATGTGTTACGGCTCACACCAATCCTAATATCTGAGCTATGGTCACAGCCTACAACCTTGGGGATTTCAAATCATTTGTATTTTATCTATTAACACTTCTCTCAAAGTAACTCAACCGTTGTTAATAATAATAATAACAACTAATAGCCTTTATTTGTCTGGCGAAGTTAATGTGTTAGCCTTCTCTTACACTTAACCAGTGATGAATACAACATACACTATTACATTTATTGAAATACAATTTAATAAAGGAATATTCAAATAAGTAGGAAAATATTCGTACACTCATTTAAATCTCAAGTAGTTTCAAGAACTCAGTTTAGCTTATTAGACAAGATAAGTTGCTTAGCCGCACACCTGAACGGGTGTTTAGATGTTAGATGACGAGTCGAGTTATCTAGTTTGTTCCAAGTCTGGATGTTAGATGACGAGTAGAGTTATCTAGTCTGTTACAAGTCTAGATGTTAGATGACGAGTAGAGTTATCTAGTTTGTTCCAAGTCTAGATGTTAGATGACGAGTAGAGTTATCTAGTTTGTTCCAAGTCTAGATGTTAGATGACGAGTAGAGTTATCTAGTTTGTTCCAAGTCTAGATGTTAGATGACGAGTAGAGTTATCTAGTTTGTTCCAAGTCTAGATGTTAGATGACGAGTAGAGTTATCTAGTTTGTTCCAAGTCTAGATGTTAGATGACGAGTAGAGTTATCTAGTTTGTTCCAAGTCTAGATGTTAGATGACGAGTAGAGTTATCTAGTTTGTTCCAAGTCTAGATGTTAGATGACGAGTAGAGTTATCTAGTTTGTTCCAAGTCTAGATGTTAGATGACGAGTAGAGTTATCTAGTTTGTTCCAAGTCTAGATGTTAGATGACGAGTAGAGTTATCTAGTTTGTTCCAAGTCTAGATGTTAGATGACGAGTAGAGTTATCTAGTTTGTTCCAAGTCTAGATGTTAGATGACGAGTAGAGTTATCTAGTTTGTTCCAAGTCTAGATGTTAGATGACGAGTAGAGTTATCTAGTTTGTTCCAAGTCTAGATGTTAGATGACGAGTAGAGTTATCTAGTTTGTTCCAAGTCTAGATGTTAGATGACGAGTAGAGTTATCTAGTTTGTTCCAAGTCTAGATGTTAGATGACGAGTAGAGTTATCTAGTTTGTTCCAAGTCTAGATGTTAGATGACGAGTAGAGTTATCTAGTTTGTTCCAAGTCTAGATGTTAGATGACGAGTAGAGTTATCTAGTTTGTTCCAAGTCTGGATGTTAGATGACGAGTAGAGTTATCTAGTTTGTTCCAAGTCTAGATGTAGGTGACAAGTAGAGTTATCTAGTTTCTACCAAGTCTAGATGTTAGATGACGAGTTGAGTTATCTAGTTTCTACCAAGTCTAGATGTTAGATGACGAGTAGAGTTATCTAGTTTGTACCAAGTCTAGATGTTAGATGACGAGTTGAGTTATCTAGTTTGTTCCAAGCCTGTGATGCCAGGACAGTGAAAGAACGAGCATATGTTTGAGATCTATGTATGGGAATAGACGTCTGTAGAGTGGATTCTGATCTAGTAGCTCGGCTGTGTTTATCTTTCAGAAATAGGAGCCGTGAGAAGAGGCATTGAGGCTGAGATGTTGATAATATTTTGTGGAGCAATACTAATATGTGTAGACTTCAACTTTCATTTATTCTTAACCAACCCAGTTTATTAAAATACTTAGAAATAGGGTCATGCCGTTTTAAGTTAAATATGTATCGAATGCATGTGTTTGTAGTCATATTCGTACTGTTAGATCATCTCTTAAGTCATTGTATACTACGTCGCAGTAGTCAAAGTGTGGCATTATTAAGCTCTGGTCAGGGATAATTCGTACATTTTGTGGGAGAAATTTTTTTAGTCTTCTCAGTGAATGTAAGCTGACATACACTTTCTTGCAAATTGAAGTTAACTGATTTATCCAATTAAGATTTTCATCAATAATCACACCAAGGTTTTTAGTAATTGTTGTCAATTGTACTGTGGCTACTCATAACCGCGTGTAATTCAGCAGGGAATGGTCCACATCCAGTAGTAATCTGCTTGTTCCTATAAGAATGGCTTGAGTTTTATCAGGGTTCAATTTAAGTTCATCTTTTTTCAGACCAAGCATTTATTGAAGATAGGTCAATATTTATTCGTTGTATGGCTGTATTTATTGAAGAACGCTCAGTGAAAATATATATTTGAAGGTCGTTTGCATACATGTGAAATTTACTGTATGAGATTGAAGAAGTGATATCGTTCACCTATAGAGAAAAAAACCAATGGCCCTAAAACTGAGCCCTGTGGAACACCGGCCTCAACTGGGCGCCATTTTGAGAACGTGTTGCCTATCATAACACTTTGCTGGCGACCATGCAAATATGATCTTATCCACTGCATACTGCCTGGAGAGAAATTAAATAATACATGATTTTTGCTAATAGAATATTAAAATCAACAGCTTTTGAAAAATCTAATATTATAAGAAGTGTTGGCTCGCGCTTATCCATGGCTATTCTGATGTCGTCTGTGACATTTATCAACGCGGTACATGTATTATGATGTGATCTGAATCCTGATTGATAGTCAGTTAACAAATTGAGTTTGTTAATGTGTCAGTAAATTTGTTGATGCACTAGGAATTCAAGTGCCTTAGATGAGACATATTACATACATTTTTTAAGGACAAAGAGAATACAAATACCAACATTAAAGTTTAAAAATGTAAGTTAGACCTATAATACATGACGAAAAAATTAACAACTGAAAAAGATGCAGGGAAAATTCTAATAAAAACCTCGCTGCACTTAGAGTTGAATTAAATTAAACTTTTAGAGCTGTATTGTCCTAGAGTTAGTTGTTCAGTTGGGTACCAATGACTTGGGCCCAGAGAAGCTCCACTACAATTGGTGGGGGCTGTTGTAAGAGGTGGTGTATGCGGCGGTGAGGACAAGCAGGCCCCCCGGGATCGGCTCTAGTGCCTTAGAAAGGGACGGAAGTATACTTATATGTCTAAAGCAAGGCCGTAGCCAGGGGGGGAGGGGGGGGGTTCAAACCCCCCGCGAAATTTTATGAACAAAATATATATAGCTTTATTTATGGTTCAAACTATATAAAAATTAAAATACAAATACAAATTAGGCGGCTGTGTTATTATAAAAAGAACTTCAAAGAGCTTCTAGAGGTGTTAAATATTTAGAAATTTTCCTAGCGTTCGGCATTTTGGGGGTTATCTTACCATAAAAAACCTCACAGAGTTTCAAAAAGTGTTTAATATTTAGAAAATTTCCTACCCTTCGGCAGCTAGGGGGTTATTTTATCATAAAAAAACACTCCAGAGAGCTTCTAGAACCGTTTGTCATTTATAATGTTTTTTATCTTCCAGCAATTGGGGGATGGGCTCACCAAACCCCCCCTGAAATTATTGGCTGGCTACGGCCTTGGTCTAAAGTCATGTAAACTTTTTGCTGGTCCTTTTTTAGGTACTGGCGTAATAATTGCAAGTTTTCACAGTGAGGGATACTGTCTAATCATGAGTGAGAAGTTGAATAAGTCACTTATTGTTGATATAACATTTCTTAAAATTGTTTGTATTAACAATATCGAAATTTTGTCTATACCCTTTGCTTTTATCCCTTTAAGATTATCAGCTTGGCTAGTCAACTCTCCATAATAGCAACCAAGCGCTCTCAACCACTACAGGACCCCTTGGGTTATTAACACACGATACCTTTTGACTATATTGAACAACAAATTAAAACAGAGCAATTAATCCTAACTGATTGGGAGCAGGTATAACCACTTAAGTGGCCGAATGGTCCAAGGCGTCATTCCCCTAATGGACTGGACTGATGATGGTGGGAACATTTGAGGTTCAAATCCTGGTCAGGTGTATTGACCGTAATTTTTCCTAAATGGTTTTTCACTTTCCCTCCACGTAAACCTGGGTACATCTACTCTAAACTCGACCTTCCTCATCCTAAACACATTAATGTGATTATTATAACCCGAACAGGTAGCAAGACACGCTGACAATAAAAGATAGATTAAAAAAAAAAATTACCAATCAATATTTACGGAGCCAAGGTTGTTTGAAGGTACTGGTAGATTAAGTATTTATATTTTAACATTAATCTAAATTTACACGATAAAATATTTGTTTTTAGTATCTGTATTCTCATAACACACTGACTTATTTAGTCAATGAACTCAAGTATGGCAAAAAAAACTGTTATTCTTAGGTTATGTGAAACAAATTAGAGGAACAGGGGGTGGGAGGCAGAAGAAGGGGGATACGTAAACCTCCTCTATTTCACAACCTCATCTGTCTCCTCCACTGGTCAGGTGGTCTTGGTGTAAACCCAGCCGAGGTTGATGGACTTTTTTTTGGAGCAATACATATCCGTAGCACAACTTTCTTCGGAGGGGAAGTAGAGCCGTCGGTCTCATGTCGATTGTGGCTTGTTAAATATCTCTGGAAGCTATGTGTGAAAATAACTTTCTCGGAAAAATGGGTAGGACCTTTCACTATATCTCTCATAGAAATTCTCGTGTTCTGATATAATGTCAGTTAAATACCTCAAATTAAAGATTTTATCACACTTATGACCACCTTATCCCCATGTCTCACACTGATGGGGTAAGGATGAGAGAAAATGTACACGCATTTATATGGAGGTACAGTATAATGAGAAACCATTTAGGGGAGGGGGGAACCCACACAAATGCATATGTCTAGGATTCAAACCCCACACTCCTCGTCGTCAAGATACTAGACTAGATGAGACTGACGCCTAGGTTTGCTTGTCCACCCAGTTCATATCTCAGCAGTGGTAGCTCTCAAACCATGCCAATGTTAAGGTTTAAAAAGTATGTTTTGCGGCTCTATCAAGGTTATGATAATGTATGTTTACATGAGAGCTGTCGTTCCTGATCCGTGGAATCCACAGGTGTGGGGCGGCCATCCTCAATCACCACTGGGCCATCACCGCTGCCCACTGTCCAGAAGGGTGAGTTCAGAAACCTACCTCACAAACACTTGGAAATAAAACAATATATATTCTTCGCTCTACGTTCGTGCAGTATGAAAAATTTGGAAGAATTTTATTCTTTTGCTTATAAATTATTTTTAATTAAAAATAAAGATAACTAAACACAATCTATTTTTAATACAATCCGCTATTTCTCAAATATGAATCTTCGATTTTTACCCACAAATATTGAATTTTGAAAATTACTCTTAGAAAAAAATTATAAGCATTGGAGGTTCATGTTCCTACATTGGTATTATTGGATGAGGAGGATTGAACTTAGAGGTAAAGTGTACCCACATCTGCGTGGAGAGTGTGTGAAACCATACAGAAGAAATCACCCTCGGTACACCCGACTGGGATTCAAACCCCAAAATCCCCGTGATCGGCAGTCTTTTGCAAGGCTGACACCTTAGACCGTGTGATCACAATATTGGGTCACAATCAGTTAGTTGTCGAGTTAATAAGTTGTCTTGTTGCTAGGCATGACCAATAATTACTTTGGGATAAGCCAATACTAATCTTATTAATAGCGCTAAAAAAAATTAATCAAATTCCCTGAATCTCAAATACTCTTACGGATTCAAAATTCTGAAGGATCCCTGATTTTCACACACTTTTATAATACCATACAAATGTTATCAAACATACACAATACACAATATTATTAAATTAATCAATGTACACAACAAACACAATACGAAATATTAAATTAATAACTTCATTAGTTTATTGATATGTAAATATATTTATACTAATTATCATCATTATCTATTTCCAGCCTGTGGCCTGCCCATTTTAGTCATATGGCCCATATTCCTATTGCCTTCCAATATTCTTCTTCCTTTATTTGCTTTTATTTTTCTCCTCTAACTTGCACACTTGCTGTTATCTGCGCCTCCCATTTCTATCTTGGCCTCCCTGGAATTCTTTTTCCTACATACTCCATTTCCAACATTTTCTTAGGCATCCTCTCTTTTTCCATCCTCATTATATGCCCATACCATCTCAGTCTTGCTTCCTATAATATCTCATTTACTCCCTGTACCCCTAATCTTTCCCGGATAACTTCTTTCTAATCTTGTTTCTATTGTGACAGCTAACATGCTCCTCACAAACTTCATTCTCATGGCCTCCACTTCCTTAGTTTCTCTTAAATTCAATGCACATTTATTATACTAATATAAATAAAAAGATATGACACTTTAAAAGCATTTATTCTTTGATTTTTTTACTTCCCCTCCCTCCTTTATTTTTTTGTTTCAATCTAAGAGAAGATTTGAGGACTTTGGGTCTTAGAGCGGGGTCGGTTTTCCGCAACGAAGGGGGAACGATTCACAGGGTGGTCAGCGTGATCAGCCATGAAATGTACGACTCCTTTACGTACAACAATGATATTTCTATTTTGAAGGTTGGTGAGTTTTAAAATTATTACTTCATATTTTACACAGCTATAAAATTACTATCAAGACTGTACTGATGACTCTATTAATACACTTTAAAACCCCAGTATTCTATATGTGTGCCATGTAAAAGTATCTACACTAATGTAAGTAGGGATAAGTAAGGTAGAATTTAGAGGAAATGTACCCATGTTCAAGTGATGAGCTAGGGGGGAAACCATTTAGGATAAAACACCTCCTCTACAACTGGCCAGTATTCGAACCCAAACCTCCACGTCTCTAGCAATCCTGTCTACAAATAATATGCTCTATTTTTTACTTGAAAAGAAAACAAGAAATAAAAAAATGAACACTTTCAAATTAGTTGTGCTTTTTATAATCAACCACGAAAGTTTTAATAGTAT
This sequence comes from Timema shepardi, assembly GCA_902151425.1. Classification (NCBI taxonomy): domain Eukaryota; kingdom Metazoa; phylum Arthropoda; class Insecta; order Phasmatodea; family Timematidae; genus Timema; species Timema shepardi. Next base: position 27,016 of record CABFVX010005785.1, read on the forward strand.
CAGTTTTAATCTTTTTAAATAAAATTGACCCACAAAATATATAAAAGATTGTGGCTTTTTTTCTTTGATTCACAATCTACCCTGCACGTTAGTACAACAGGTTTCATAAAATGTTTACATGGCAATCATTTGCTATTACACTACTGTCAAATTATAATTTTAAAAAGTGTTTTTGCACTAGAAGACAATACTGTAAAGAAAATTTTAGACACTATTACTGATGCTTGTCACATTCTTTATTTTGTATTTGATGTATTTAATTTTACTTCTGAAATTTTGAAAATTGTCTAACTATGTAGTGAATATAGTAGAGCCCCGAATATTCCAGGTTAACGAGGTCAAGACAGACTNAAAAAAATACATTACACTCAATTTGAATCTATAAACTCTCACAACTTAAAAAAAAACATTGCAAATAAATAAGCTGCTACATTAAAGCTCGGTGGCAGGAAAATGACTCGACTAAATTGATAGACGGACGGAAATATTTACTGGTCAATAGTTCGTGGAAACAATGAGGCGCCCGATTATTCACTCCACTACTAAGACTCAAGGGTTGAACCAGTTTAATGCGGATCATTTCCAAGATAATTCTCATGAAACGTAAATTGTGTTGCCACCTCGGATAATACAAAACCTCAAATAATACAGAAACTTGGATAATATGGAACCTCTTAGAGTACAAAACCTTGGATAATACAAAACCTCAGATAGTAAGGAACCTAGGGTAATATAACACTTTGAATAATATGAAACCTCAGATAGTATGGAACCTAAGATAATACATAGCATCAGATAGTATGGAACCTCAAATAATACATAACCTAGGGTAGGGAACCTTGAATAATACAAAACCTATAATAGTATGGAACTTCAGATAAAATGGAATCTAGAATAGTTTGTAACATCAAATAATATGGAACCTCAGATAATAGGGAATCTTGGATAGTATAGGACCTCAAATAATATGAATCCTAGGTTAGTATGGAACCTAGGATAATACGGAACCGCGGATAGTCGGGACTCTACTCAAATTAAGTTGAAAATAGGTAAAAAATTTGGTTTTGTTTATCAGGTGAAGAATTCGTTTATATACAGCCAGAAAGTGGCTCCCATCAGTGTCTGCGTATCCAACAGGGAGCTACCAGTTGGGGCCAGCCTGACCATCACCGGATGGGGCCATACACAAGTTAGTACTCGTACACTTTCTAAGGCGAAAATATGAGCAAAAAGGTAAGTTTATCGGAAATTCACTCGCATTAGTGCAGAGAGAGGATGTGGAAAACCTAATGTCTAAATCATGCATGAGAAATCGTCCTCGATGGAGTATTTGGACCCTTACCTCCATTATTAGTGGTAACGAGCACATTGTGAGTCTAACATCTTTGATTTCTCGGCCACTCTAACGAGCCTACAAGATAAAATATCAGATTGGCTATTAATGAATTATATCCATAGATTAAAAAATTACACTGGAATCGAACTCAGGACTCTTGGCTTAGCACACCAATATTCTACCATTGAGCTATCCAATATTTGTCACGTGCTTGGGCTAATAATTCTTAGCTCATATTTTAAGGCAAAGTCTGTGATGGACAATTGAAAATCATCGTTTAACGATGAGCTGTCGTTGATACCACGGCCAATGGTGGTTCTCTTTGTCTTTATGTTCTCAAATACAATGAAATTGTACATGAAAGAAACCAAACCCTGCATTGATGCACTAAACCCATGGTACTGGGTTCAATTCCCGTGTCCAGGTGTCATTTTTCAATTTACGAATATGATACTTGATACAGATATATCCATAGACTTTTAATAATTTTGATCTTACAATCTTTACAGGCCATGTACAAATAACTGTACAAATGTTATATTTATTCCATCCATATTAATGAATATGTTCATAAATGTAAATATTTTAATCAAAACCTAATATATTAATCATAACTTTTTTTAGCTAAGAATTATGTTTCAGCTGTGTTTTACTAACTATCCATATTAAACTTCACTTCTTTGCGATAGGAATGATAAAGGAAGAATTTAGGGTAATGTACCTACATTTGTATGGAGGGAAGTTGGAAAACCAACTTAAACCACCCTCAGAACCCTGAACTCCCGATCACTGCCAAGCCAAACAAACAAGATGAGCATTACGTTTAGTAAAGGGTGACTAAAAAATTGTGACTCTCATAAAGTTAATAACGTTCCTACCCACTTTGGTGGCAGCATGGTCTAAGCCACTACTGTTGCAACAGACTAGACTGCCAAAGACAGGAAGA
>CABFVX010005785.1:29789-40186 GCA_902151425.1 Timema shepardi
GTCTTGTCAGAGGTGAAGGAAGGGTTTGGTAATCAAATAAATCTGTGCCGGGACCGAGGATTGAACCCCGGCCGCCAGCATAGAAGTCTGACACCTTACCCCCTAGACCGCCAGGTCACCTAGTGCACTTTAAATCTCCGAATCGCTTTCCATAAACATTAATTTATGTATCAATAAATAAAATAAATAATAATAATTGTGATTTAAAAGGGGTCACACAAAAATTGACAGACCTTAGAAGGTAGGAAGCACGTCACAGTTACTATTGAGTACCCTGCTTTGGTGTCCACACAGTCTAAGGTGTCACTTTCATATTAGACTTGACCGCCAATGACCGGGAGATCAGGGTTCAAATCCCGGTCGAGTACACTGAGAGTGTTTTTTCCTAAATATTTTCCCACCCTCCTTTCACGCAACCACGGGTATACTGCCTCTAAAATGCTTCCTTCTTAATGTAACCTTGTTGCAGTTCCGCGGAAACTACAGCAACCAATTGCAAGCCACAGTCTTAAGAAAGGGCCCCACACATGAATGCAACATTACCTACGCTGGCAGGATCACGGACAAAATGATTTGTGTGTATCAAATCTCTGCCGACGTCCCACAGGGAACGTGCCAGGTGAGATTGTCTTCAGGCGCTCGCACCTGCGGTCGTGCAGCCCAAGGTGTAAGGCGTGTGAGATAGCACGGCGAGAGTTCAAAGCTTTGAACCATTGCCGAGTGGCATCTGTTTTCCCATCCCTGCTCCAAGCTAATATGTGTTCATTTCCTCTAACCACTCTTCATTTCCATCTAAAATTGTAATCATTATCATCATCAAAAACCATTTCCAGCTTGTTGCTGGGTCAGCTCAGTTTTTTTAATTTTTAATTTATTTGAGTTATTTAACGTGCACTTTCTAAACCGGCTGATTATATCAGCACACGAGAATTTCTATGAGCCAGAGCGAAAGAGCTTACCGCTTTTGCCGGGAAAGGTATTTTCACACACCTCCCAGAGTTCTTTTACATGTCCCAGTCGACACGGGACCGACGGCTTTACTTACCCTCCAGAAGGAAGTTGTGCTATAGATTTTTATTGCTCAAGAAAAATTCCTCGACACCAGCTGGGTTTGAACCTACAATTATCAGGTACTTTGACAAGCACTTTACCCCTAAGACCATTGAGGTCGACTGTTTGTTTCTATGTTATTGTTTAATAAAAGAATAACTTTTTTTTAAACACAAAGGCCCACGAAAGACATTATGTGGAATTGTTATTTGTGCATGGTTTATTCAGATTGCTGTTTATTCTTGCATTCATTCAGGATTTGTTTTTTTCATTATTATAATTTTTCACTTATTGCTTGATTTGTTAGGAAGAACAAATTTAGAAAATACAAATATAATTTTCTGTGGTCAACATTGATAGTATTAATCAATTATATTAATGTTATTTAATAGATATTGATAATATATGTCTAAAGCTAAAGGTGTAAATTATATTACTTGAGGTATGAATATATGAAAGTAGATTTATTAATGATTGTAACAGTTATTTTACTGTTCTTCCTAACAGAATCTTACTTTAACTGTGAACTTGTCTTAGAGAAAACTGTGCAGCTCTGAAGGGTCTTTCTTGTTGACCTTGATCTGGAAAAACACCTCATAATATCTTTTTTATAAATACACTTGTTTGTTAAGAAATTGATAGTTTGGGTTGTGGTAGGATAACAAATTCAGGGGCCCACCCATAAACTTAATCAAAAAGGGAGAGGGGCATGCAATAACTTGCCTGAAATAATTTTGTAGTTTACAGTTTAATGAAGGAGCACAATGGACGCAAAATTCAAGCATGCGAAATGGAAAAAATTCTGTGAAGTACTACAGGGCGGGACAGAATGGACAAAATGATAAATGTGAGGGTAAGAGGGAGAGTTAAGGAGGAGCCGGTGAAGGATAGGATAGAGGAGGTATGACGAAGGTGGTACAGTCATGTGAGGAGAATGGATGAGGATAAGATACCAAGGAAGATGCTGGATATTGAAGTGGGAGTGTATGAGGCCAAGAGGAAGACCGACGAAGATGTGGCTGAAGGGAGCGCAGAGGAGTGTGGAGGAGAGAGGAGAAAACTTGGCCATGGTGGAGATGGGGAGAGGTGGTAGAGATAAAGGATGCGTAGGAGAGGCTTGTGTTCCAAACAGACCCTGCCATCGGCTGGAAACTGTCCCTGTCGATGATCATAACATTGTAATGAATAAAAGTTGTGTTGTTTGTGCCGACTTGTTAATCGTGACTTGGAAATGCGTTTCAGGGTGATTCAGGGGGTCCCCTGACTTATGCCGGAATCCTGGTGGGGGTGGTTTCTTTCGCTAAGGGTTGTGCTTACAAGAACTACCCCACAGTTTACACCAAGGTATCTGCCTTCCACCACTGGATCGAGGCTAAACTGGGTGAGTTTGAACTTGGCCTCATAAATGAGATAATGATTGTCGATGTTGCAAGTTTTCAGGAGGCCCTACTGCATGTCTGAAGGGATTCGGTTACATAAGTTACCTCAAGATCACTTACCTTGAGGTATTTTTCGACCTCCGTGATACCTAAGATGAACTTTGTGATATAAAACTTTTTTTTTTTAAATTCGTTCTTTACCAGATATTTTTGTATCACTTTTTTTTCTTCCTACCTGCTCAGGTTTTATACATAGATGATAATTACTCTATTGAGTTAGGGATGAGGAAGGTTGAATAGAGGAAGTGTACCCACATTTGCATGGAGGTAGAGTGGAAAATAATTTGGATAAAACCACCCTCAGTACACTCGACTGAGATTTGAACCCCGCTCTTCCCGTCATTGGCAGTCCGATCTATTACAAGACAAAGTGTCATCAACATTCCTTGGACCCTGATTGGCTTACTAATTTATCATTGTTCTCATAGTTACACATCGTTTCTCTACTCTACTTTTTATTTTGTCCATACATCATATCATATTATCATTCCTTGGATTCATTTTTTCTTGAAATACTTCCGCCCCTGTATTTCTAGAAAAAAAAAATAGAATTATTTAAATGTACATTTTCATTTTAACCTATTTAATTAACTTATAACACTACCTCTCAAGTTGATTTTGATCACAATGAAATGAAATTTTGATAGAAATTTAACTTTCATCTGCGATCAAATGGAAAATTGCCACAAAATAGGCCAGTTGCTGACACCTGCTTCAGGCCATTCGACTATCGAAACAGGTCAATTATTAGGAAGGGTAACTTAGGTAAAATATATCAGCACAATGACCGGGGTGAAGTTAGGGTAGAAATCCACAAGCTTTTGTTAATAAAGGGAACGTCTTCAATTTTTTGTCCCAACAATTTCTATCCCAGAACTACTCGAGTATTGTTGTTGGTCAGGAACGTAAGCCAAGGACCGTATTTTTGCAGTTTTTATATTAAACTTATTTTTTAGCAAATTAAATCAAATATTGCTACAAGAGAAACAAAAAAGTTTAATTTTCTTCACACGGTGATAGCAACAGTTGTCGAGGGTGTCCAGGAATTTAATGACAACTTTTTATCTCCATTTAAAAAGTGTCTAATCTAATGTCGCTATGCTCATGACAGATATTCAACAACTGTTGATATCACCATCTGAAGGAAATTCAACTGTGTTTTTACTGTAGCAATATTTTATTTATTTGTTATGAAAACTGGATAAACACTGACCTGTTCTTGTGTCCTCTACACCCCCCCCCCCCCCACCCCNCCCCATTTAACCATCTTGGTAAATGGAGATATGGGATGAAACGTTATCTCAACATAGATTGGAATAAATAAAACAAAACGAGGACAGAATTAAGGAATGAAATGAAATGGAACTGAAATTACTATTCTTTTCTCTGTGGTCAGAGTTCATGGCTGCAGATGCAGAGGTCTCGGGTTTGATTTACGGCGGTTCCAGATCCGCTCTTAAGCAGTGGGTCTGGAATGGTGTAAAGCTCAGCCTCGTGAGGAAAAATGAGGAGCCACTTGAATAAATAAGTAACGGATCAGGTCTAGAAAACTGAGATTAATGGTCGGAGGGTTTGTTATGCTGACCACATGACACCCTCTTTCCGCAAATATTAGTACTATCATCACTAACGACGGTGGCCACTCGATCGATATATCTCACTTGCAGGCTCAAGCCATGGAGTTTTTTTTAATTGCAAGCAATAAAAAATATATATGTATTACTTTTGTATCGCTATTTATTTTTTCAGCCGATCACAAGAGGAGTCTTTTCAAGAACTTGGCAATACCGATTAGAAGTGTGTTTCACCATCAAGCAAGAATACTCTACTTTTAAGGAATATATACATGTCTTGAGCTCAATTAATTAAATTGTAAATGAATGATTATAATTAATAAATTAAAATTAAAACTTAAACTTGTTATTATATTTTATCACATTCTTATTATTTCGTGGTATTTAACATGCACTTTATAAACCACTGATCATATCCTTTGGATTAAAAATTGACACTTGGACATGGGAATCGAACCCTGAACCTTTGACTTAGTACGCCAATGCTCTAACTACTGAGCTCTCCAGAAGACATTACCCATGGCTATTCTTCACTCATATTTTAAGGCAGAGTCTGTGATGGACATGTGGAAATGATCAGCTACATATGAACGACCAATAAAGATAACGAGCTATCGGATAACGCAGCCACCTTCTGGATATCTCGGGGGTTAGGGCATTGGCGTACCAAGCCAAAGGTCCTGGGTTTTGATCCCCATGTTATCATTCTTCAATTTTCACAATATAATATTTAAATGTGTCTATGACCGTAAATATAATGGCATGGCTTTTTAATCCACCACTGATTATGCCAACATATGACCTACAAACTAACTTAATTCTAGAACAGGACAGGCACCACACCCAGTCCCCCTGACTGTCAATTTATCTTGTTCCTAAGATACTCTCATGTATCATGGTGTTAAACTCCAGTATGTTGAGTAATCCAACTTCGAAAGTGGGAAACCTTCGTAAAGACGCCAGCGTTCCCTTCTCGGGCACAGCCTAAACCCCAAGACACGACCCCGACGAGGACATTATCGGACACCAAGGGGCCTCCTGAGTCTCCCTAGGGGACACAAAAAAAAAACAGAGTATTTATTTCCGCTTTCATAGTGGTGAAATTTAAAAAAACTGTCTTTAAGAAATGGGTGGTGTTGTGACAGTAAGACATGAGATAGCATAAGGCACCTGCACGGATGAATTGTAGTAAAATAATAGTTCATAATTATGTAAAGGAGTCCTTAACTAAGCTTGTAGTTTTAATTACTTATCTATTTCTTAGCACCGCATTCCACAAGTTTTACGAATAGCACCCATTAGATGAATCTTAGTAATAACATTTTGCATTCTTAAGCTATATACAATCAGAACATTAAAATTATTTTTCATTTACAATAATTTATAATAAGTTACTGCAAATAAAAATAGAAGATTTAAAAATAAATTTAACTATTATTGTAAATGATAACAAATTTATTTTCAGTAGTTGATCCTTCAACTAGAATTATAAATGTATCATTTAATTACTTTATGATATAACATTATATTTACTATACATAAGGAATTTAAAGTTTTGATTAGTACTAAAAAAATTCAAGAACGAACACTAATCTTTACTTCAATTTTTTTTTTATTAAAAAAATAATTTTTCAAGTTTATGTCTTTATGTTTTCACAAGATCACCTTTTCTGTTTATATGCACGTACTAATTACGCTAATGTGTTAGGGATCAATAAGGTTGAATTTAGAGAAAATGTACCTGTATTAGTGTGGCGGGAGAGTGGAAAACTATTTAGGATAAACTGCCCTCAGCATATTCGACTGGGATTTGAACCTTGTTATCCCCATCATCACTAGTCCACTCCTCTGCCAGACTGATGCCTTATACTATACAACCACTGAAGCAGTTACTTATATCATGTTAAATTTTACATCATCCACTGAAATAACCTTTAATTCAAAAGTGCATATGATAAAAATATAAATATTCTTACCTGACAAGCGTCCTTTCCCCCCTTAAGGTTCCCGGCACACAACATGGTTTCCTTATTGATGGGAATCGGTGAAAGCGCCATTTCACATTCCTCGTAAGAGATTACATTTAGGTTTACTTTGCGGAGCACGTCGCTTGCGGTGCCGTTCTCCTGTAGTCGGAACGAGCGTAAATCAGAATTGTGCCGAGGTGGGGTGGAGAAGAGGTATTTTGAAGGTTCAAACCCCTTACTAAAGATTCTTTAATTAACACCGCGTATAACTACCCTTTTGGGTTATAAGTAGGGGTGTGCAAAGACCACTTTTCCATTCCAAAGCAAACTCAAAGCGAATAAATGAATTATTCTCGAAGCCGAATCAAAGTTTGAATATTTTTTTGTTAGTTGTTTTACACTTGAAAAAAATATTATATTGTGGTTATTTAAATTACTTTATGCACTAAAAATTACTTGGAATTTTTTTTATTGCATAATTGTTTGTAATATTTTGTTTCAAATCTGATATATCAAGCTATTATCACACCAAGCATTTCAATTACTTTAGATTTTTTCATATTAATATTTATTTGTAATGAATATAACAACTCAAAATGCCAATAAATGAACATAAATTGAGTATTTTAGCTGTCAATATTTTTATTGGCAAAGCTTCGAAGTCGAAATTTTTTCCAAGCAAAGTCGAAGCTTCGCACACCCCTAGTTATACACTTATGTACTATTTGCTCTAATTTGTTAGGGATAAGTAAGTTTAAAACTAAAAAAAGTGTACCAACATTTGTATGGAGGAAGAGTGTAAAGCCATTTAAGGAAAAGCCACTCTCACTACACCCGACCAGGATTCAAACCCTGGTCCCCCAATCATTGGCAATCCTGTCTATTGCGAGAGTACACCTTGTACCATTTGACCACCAAAGTGGGTAAAAGTATTATTGATAGAGATGGGACGCTTAAATACCTTGAAATCCTCAAGACGATTTAAGGGTTCAAGACTCATATCCTTAAAATAAAAAATTATTTATTCAATTTTTCAAGTGGAATTTGTCTTATGACGCCTGGATAAATATTAATCCGGTAGATAAATATTTCTATCTGGTGGATAAGTTAAAAGTGTGTCCTATGACTGCCAGATAGCATTTATCCATCACATTTTTATCTGTAGGTTTAAGTACCTGATAAATTTTACCTGAAAGTTAAAAAGGTTGTGGCCGTGGTGATGTGTTGTTTTTAATGAGGTTTCGCCTATCAAAATCTGTTTTTATGTTAAAATCTTGGTTCAAATGTTTATTGAGCACAGGCCCAGGCTCTAACTATATAAAGTTAGAACATTTAATTCACACTTTTGTATAAACTAACAAGCTATTTCTAGAGTTATATTTATATAAGAACAGATTATCAAAATGTGAGTACAATAAATTAATTTTTGTAAACGTTGTACCCAACTAATGCCCACATTTTGGCAGACACCAAAATTAGTATTTACAAGACAACTTTGCTTCTGCACCCACATATCCATAGATAAAAGTATATCACGTGATGCTATCTGTTTCCTCGCACTCGTTTAGCCGACATTATTTAACAAATGTTGAGCGTTCTCCCCACTCGCTAGGTTGTAGCGCTATCAGCAGGGCTTATATGCATGCGCGGACCAGTAAAAACAGTACCAACCTTTCATATTCTGAATAAAAATATATTTATCCTTCAGACAGCTATCTGGCAGATAAATTCAGTTCTTATGACACGTAAAACATTAAAGTGGCTGATAACTTTTATCTCCCAATAGCAATATTTATCCGGTAGTTATAAGACCGGCCCTTAGTTATTGGTGGTTCAGAACCAATTATAATTATAGGATAAACCTAACAACCAGACCCCAGACCAGTAATTTAACACTTAACTGAATGTATGAATGTTGAATGGATTATAAGAAATAATGTTAACATTTAGTTACTACTTAAATGTTCTATTATCCTTTTATATTTATATTTCCTCTTATGTTTATAATTTTTACAAGATTCAGGTTTCTAAAATAGATTGGAGATTCAGATTTGTAAAATAATATATTCTAACCAAATCGATATTTATAATTGATTGTCTAGCTCTATTTTAGTTTAAAGTGACTGCGGCAGCCCAAATAAAACTGGCCCACCCGTGGTTTAGACATAAATACTTGCCAGATCATAGTGATTAAAATGGAAGGTGGGGTTTAAGGGAGGAAACTCCTCGGGCTGCAAATGATAGGAAATGTCAATGTGAAGACACTGATTATTAATAATTAATATTTAGCACCGCGTCTTACTACCCGTTCGGGTTATACGCTTTAAGTACTAATTACTCTAATGGATTACAAATTGGGAAGGTTGAATTAGAGGAAGTGAATCCGCATTTGCGTGGAGGGAGAGTGGAAAACCATTTAGGAAAAACCACCCCCAGTTCACCCGACCGAGATTCGAACCTCGATCTCCCCGTCCTCAGCGTTGAGCTCAACACAAGCGCGTTAGCCAACTACGCCACCGAGGTGGGTGACACTGATTATTGTTTTTTAAATCTAAAATGCAAACATCTAACTCAAAAAGGTACTTACTGTTGTCGCCCCCCAGCCGGTAACTGTGACGAAGGTACCTGGTTGTAGCTCGAATCCGGTAGCTGGCAAATTGGCCAGTTTAACCCGTGTGTTAAGGTCAAATGGGGCATCCACCTAACATTCGGGAAATACAACAAACATATTAAACACAAACAATTAAATCAATTTTATCATACACTTTATAAAATGTTACATAAAATATAGTGAATCTATACACTATCTAATAAAATTAAATTTAAGAAACAAAAGTAATATAAAAGGTTTTCCGAATTGAAAATATGTACAATTGTGTTTGTGTACCTTCAAAAGTGCGATGTCATAGTCGAGTTGATTAAAACTTGTGTGTTTGATGACTTGGATAATGTTCCGGACCTGTGCAGGCGGTTCCTTGGCTGACGTGCTTTTAAGAGTCGTGGATCCACCTCGCAAAGTCAAGTGCGTCAAAGAATGTCTATAAAAACAATGATATTACAATAACTACCCTTTTATAGAAATAATAAAAAATAGTGATAAAAAATATATATGAAACTAGATGTATTTAAAATAAAAAAATAAAAAAATAAATAATATTTAGCACCGCGACTTACTACCCGTTCGAGTTATACGCTGAAGTACTAATTACTATAATGGATTAGGAATTGGGAAGGTTGAATTTAGAGGAGGTGAACCCGCATTTGCGTGGAGAGAGCGGAAAACCGTTTAGGAAAAACCACCCACAGTTCACCCGACCGAGATTCGAACCTCGATCGTCTTGGCAGCCGAGCTCAACATGACTAGCACGTTAGCTAACTACGCCACCGAGGCGAGTAAAGAAAAATAGATCCAACATTTAATTTTTAAAATTTAGAACTGTGTCTTACTAAACATTTGGCTCACATGCATATGTACTAATTATGCTAATATACTAGGAATGAGGGAGGTTGAGATTAAAGCAAGTGTACCAGAATTTGCATGGAGGGAGAGTGGGAAACCACTCTCATTACTTCCTACCATTATTCTAACCTCAAGCTCCCCGCCGTCAGCGCGCCAGTCTGTTATGAGAGTTACACCTTAGACAATTTAACCACCTAAGCGGGCTATATTATGATTATATATTAATAACACTTATCCACCTACAAGTAATATATGATAATGAAGACAGGAAAACAAATAACTATGGATTTAAAGATAAATTAACTACCCAATAGGAAAATAAGGAAGCTCTCCCCCCCCTGCCCCCCACACCACACACACTAACAAACATGCACAAAAAATATATACATTTAGGATATGAGTGATTTATAACCCATTTTAAACATTTCATGTTGAGAAACAAAAATTTTTCCTTTTCTAATAAATAAAATGTGAACAGCACAATAAATTAACTATTTTTGTTTGTTTTTATAATTTAAAAGTTGTTTACAAATCCTCACCATATTCATATTACTCTAGACCAAATGACAACAATGTAAGTTAAGTAATGTGAAAAGTGTATTACTTTGTGAAACAATGCGCCGCCGACAGGACCCAGACTGGACTGATGAGGGTGGCCCCACAGTTATGGTTGTTCTTGTGCGCGACAGACAACTGAAACATCGGATTCTCGTTAACTCTGCTGGCCCGGGTTTGTTGAGCCCACACTTCAATTATTATTATTATTATTATTATCATCACCGCGTCTTACTACCCGTTCGGGTTATACGCACTTACGCTAATGTGTAATGGTAGGGTGATTGTGAGATGAAATGAAGGCCCTACAGTTTAACGTGGGATCCGAACCACGGTGGAGGCCTGGCACTCC
>CABFVX010005786.1:5148-46835 GCA_902151425.1 Timema shepardi
TATGAAAAATAATAAATTTTAAAATTTGAATATTTTTTTAATTTGTATTAAAATTGTTTACTATTAATTAAAAATATATTACACAGCTACAAACAAAAAAATGACACCTTAATTTACTGATTTAATGATTATTGTATTTCATATTTTGAGTAAAATATCATTTCCCCGGATTTTTATTGTGATTTACCAAATTCCCAACTTATTCCCGTTTTTTCCCGATCACTTAAAATTCCCGGCTAATTCCCGTTTTCCCTGATTTTCCCGGATGGTAGACACCCTGAATAGTAAATTTATAAAGGTGAAAAACAAAATGTCTGTATAGTTAATTAGCTGTATAATTTAAACAGAGATCAGCCAAAATCACAAAGGAATGTAAATATTTATGAACACGCTATTTTGATATGTGGGCCAATCAGATTCAGATTCGTGTTTAAATACCTATGGCATCATCTGAATATTACTTTGAGTGGCGTTTAATTGTTTCTTTTACAGTATCTATGTTAATAATAATAATAATATTTAGCACCGCGTCTTACTACCCGTTCGGGTTATACGCTTTAAGTACTAATTACTCTAATGGATTAGGAATTGGGAAGGTCGAATTAGAGGAAGTGAACCTGCATTTGCGTGGAGGGAGAGTGGAAAACCATTTAGGAGAAACCACCCCCAGTTCACCCGACCGAGATTCGAACCTCGATCTCCCCGTCGTCAGCAGTAGAGCTCAACACGACTAGCGCGTTAGCCAACTACGCCACCAAGGCGGGTAGTATCTATGTTGAGTGAAATTGTAATTACGTTGCGCATGGAAGGTTAGGTTTAATTAGACAGGTAAGTAGCAATATATTTATATGAATAATTGTGTTTTAAAATTGACATCATCAAGATAAAATTTTGACATAGGCCATGAAGAGGGCTCGGCTGTGACGGTCGTAGCTTCTTATGCCTTATAATATAACTTAAGACTAGGACACGCACAACATCCAGTCCCCACGGCTGTTAATTCTTCAATTTGAAAGGGTAAACCCACATTTCACCAATGATAAATTTTTTCAACCAAACCAGGAATCGAACCCGGGAACAACCCTCTGCTGAGTAGACAGACACGCTACCGACCGAGCTAAGATGTCGGATCAGCACAAAATATTGGTGTTTGGAAAAAAAAAATAGAATAAAAAATCTTATAAATTACAGTACTAATGTTTTCTACAAAGGGAGAAATGTTATGTTGGATTGTCTGAAATATATTTTATGTCGAGAGAATTGTGAAACTAACTAGTTGGCAAGACTGGCGTGGCCCGTTCCCCGCTGAGGGACGTGTTAAGTTTTTTGGGGAATTGGCCGTGGGCCACAAATGAAATTGAAAGGACCTAATGCCCGGATGTAATAAAAAACAAGAGTCTAATTTGTTGTTTGTTTCTACAATTTTAAGTATTTAAATTTGATCTGGTGCTATGGAGTTGGAACGCCAAGCTTTCAACTCCCAACTTATATTTTTCTACTGTCCGACTCCTTCATAAATGGCTAAAATATATTAATTAGTAATAACAAATTTACAACTGTAAAATGCTCTTAATACTAATTACTTAATGGAAAGCTTCTTTGGTGTTGTGAATTTAAATTTGAATATGGTAAATTTTTCAATTCAAATTAAATATATATTGCTCCTAAAAATTAAAAACGTATTAAATTAAAATTATATATTTACCATCTATTGTTATAATATTAGTTTTTATTTTTAAGCCAGAGTCAGAATCGATAAATTTTTTTAATGACTCCGACTTCGACTCCAAAGCCTTGAAAAATCGGAAGGGGGGAGGGGGGGTGTTCACAATTGGTCCGCAGGGTGAACATGTCTGCTTTACATGACGTATACTAGCCTTCACATATTTGTTAATAATACAACCCTACCTATAATATCTAATGACTAGTTAAATCTACAGTAGCCCCATGACTTCTTTGGTAATGGCTGACAGCTTTGAAAAGTTACCAGACCAAATTCTGTAACCCTACGACGAACCATATGATCTGCAAAAACATGTGTTTAGCAGCTGTCACTTCTGACTGTCAAAATTCTGGTATATACCTAAATGTCGACTATCGGAAGTCTGTTGTGAGCTGTCAGTCAGCACCAAAGAAGCCACGGGGCTACTGTAGACTTCAAAAACCCAATTTACTAACCAAAACTATGGTTTAGTGAATTTTTCATGCTTTCCCTATTTTCTTTTGTGCTTCGAGTCTCTCCGTGATATCTTCATTCTAAGCCAGCCGGTGACACCAGAGACTAGTGCACTTAAAAAAATTAAATAGAACAGGAACCCAACTTATAGAATGACAAGACTTTGATGATCTACTTTAGATTCGGTAGACACGTGGTGTGGGGATATTTTAATTCAATTATTTTTGTTAACTAAGTACTTTTTTTTAAGTTGAATATCTCTACGACTTAATAAAATGACACGTGGTTTCCATATATTGCACTTTGTTTATCACCTCCTCTTATGGGTTGTACACTTATAAGTCATTCACGAACTAAGTTTACCTGAATGACAGCTCGAAATGTTACTAGAAGTAATCCCTAATATATCCCTACGCCAACAGCTGACATCTATCACTTTGGATGACTGTAATGAAAACAGATGGTAATATATTAATGTGATAGTTAACCACAGTAATTTAGGCAAATATTATTTTTATATTTATTTGAGGTCGGACACAAAGTTTATTTTTCGTTTTATTCCACTTAAAACAAATATTAACACCACGTTCACAAAAACTTCTAACGAACATAGCCTCAAAATGGTGACTGACGAATCTAAACCATGTGATTGAACATGACTGTAAACAAGTTTTTTACAATGATGCGGACACGCAGTTGATGAAAATACTTTATTCAGTTAAATATTTCAAAATACGATAAAATAATCATAAAATCATTTATTGTATGTAAAAAAAAATGACAACAATGTTCTCTTTTCCAAGTAAATACGATGCCTGTATTAAAAGGTATTGATGTGTGCACTATATTACACAAAATAGATAACGTTCCAAAACTAAGAATAAGTACTTTTAATTGTGTTTAAAATATTGTTTCGGATTGGACAAAAAGTAATTATTTAAAAAAATGGAATAGTATGAGAAAACTTAAGTTTACGCTATTTTAAATGTAATATATAACAGGTAATTAAAGATCTTTACATTTATAACAAAACAGTGATCTTTTACAAGTATTGGCAACCCAAAACCTAAACCAATGATTTTCCAACTGGCATCCAAGTAAAAACCTACCGTGAACAGAATATACTTACTAATTACACTGAAGGGTTAAGGATGGAGAAGGTTGAATTTAGAGGAAGTGTACCCACATATGTATGGCGGGAAAGTGGAAAACCATTTTGGAAAACGCTACCCTTAGTATACCCGACCAAGATTAGAACCTAAATCTCCTTGTCATCGGCAATCTAATCAACTGTGAGAGTAACGCCTTAGAGACCATGCAGTCACCAAAGCGGGTAGAATTGAAATTAATCCAAAAATAAAGCAATGCCCAAATTTGGTGTAGGAAAAAAAAAATTGGGAATGGTACCCGTCTCAAGATAGGCAATATAAAATATTTATTTTTTTCCAGCCAAAATATCAATATTCTAATATTATTTTTACAGATAAAATAATATGACATATCAAATAATAGGCCTACCATAAAAATGTTTTTTTTTAAAAGAAAAATACAACAATTTAACTCGCCTAAGAAGAAATAAAAAAAACTTTTATCATTTTTACAAACACCACTAACTTAATCTTTGAAAAACACCCTATTTCATCGTTTTCCTTTAACAAATTATTATTATTATTAGCACTGTGTCTTACTACCCGTTCGGGTTGTACGCACTTACACTAATGTGTGATGGTAGGGTGATTGTGAGAGGAAATGGAGGACCTACAGTTTAACGTGGGATCCGAACCATGGTAAAGGCCTGGCATTCCTCACATTCACAAGATGTCTTGTCAGAGGTGAAGGAAGGGTTTGGTAATCAGATAAATCTGTGTCGGGGCCGAGGATTGAACCCCGAACCCCCAGCACAGAAGTCCCACACCTTACCCCTAGACCATTGCGTAATAAATTCAACTCTTGCAAATGAGACAAAATACTATTTTTTATCTTGTTTGAATTTTTTTTGACATACATCTGACTAACAGTAGGACTAATGAAACACAATGTATCTTCGTAGAAAATCCATCAGCATTGAAAAGATTTAACCGACGCAGCCGTTAGATGACCTCAACAAATATCTACAAGCCCAAATTAATGTTTAAAATAGTCATCTATTCCAATACCTACATCCCCATCTTGTAAACCTTTTATAATATATAAAGTTATGATTCTTACTCAACCTAACATTGCCTAACCTTTCATGTACTGATAATTAAAAAACAAATAAACAATAGGAAAGGTGATGCCATACACGGCAAAGGATCATGGGTAAATATTAAGCGACCCCATCTACAGACTCCGTATACAATCCTTCCAAGTACAGGCCTACAATTCGATATGCAATATTTTTAAGATGTAATCCCTGTAATAATAAGATAGATATATTATATCGTAAGAACAAAACAAAGAAATAATTTTATATGCATTATATACAAGGTAAGTCTACTATTCCCAACAAAAAAAAATGAATTCCTTACCTTAATGAACTGGATATCTTTCAGACAAATGTTTGAGAAACGCTTGGAAAGAGACGATTTCATCGGGCCCGTAAAAATGGAGCCACTTGAACCTGTCTATGTGTTCGGGCAAGACTCTCCAACTCGGCACTCCGATCTCGCGGAAAAATTTCTTGAGCCTCGCCCAGTGCGCCAGCACCGCGTTGGTGCACGCCCCCGTCTTGGGGTCGACAAAGTTTTTCGACTTATCGACCGTACAGTGCTTGAAAGGAGACACACCCTTCCAAAAATTTAAGTTTTTATAACTCTTCGAACAATCCGTCCATATGACGGAACCGGGGAGCACGTGTTTTTCGATCGCCTCACACAAAGTTTCCGCTTCTCTATCGGGGACGATAACAAAGATTCCACGACGTTCCCTAGTGTCAACTATACCGAGTAAGAGTTTCTCCCCGGAAGTACTTTGCTTTCGGCTCGTGAGTACACACACGTCGACCTGCACAACAACTCCAGAACCTCCTACGACGAATTTATCGTCGAGCTGCAACAATTTCCACGCACATATGTAATTAAATAAACGATAACACTCCAGGATCGTCTTCCTGCTGGTGCCGATCAGCCGGTGGACGAGAAGACTACGAACCTGACAACACCACAACCACAAGAGAACGAAGAAAAGACGAAAGGGAACGTCGACGCCTTCGAAACATGTCCCTTTGGTTAAAGGTACAGCCTTTAAACATCTTTTACATTTTAAAGCGTAGGAACCTTTAATTCTGATATCATGTTCCAAAGTCATTGACAGCCGGCATCGGTTACAATGCAATTTTTTACGTAACAGACCACAATTCTGCAGATGCTGGACTATCGTTTTTTCGTCCTGTTTAAACAAATTAAAGATATACTCCAAACTGTTTACTTCCAACAAACTGTGACTCATTAGTAATAGAAGTTTGTAAGCTTTACCATAAAAAAAACAATGAAATAGTGGCCCAGTGCACAGGGGAAAAAGCTTTTTTTAAAGGTGCAACTCACTATAAGGTATATTACAAACTTTGTGTTATGGCGTTACATACTTTACCGTGGGTTTTGTAGTTCTTGATTGATTTTATTTTGATTGAAAAGTATAATCATGCATAATTTAGTCAAATTCACTTCACTCTATTATAGAATACTTATATAATCTAAGAAATGATTCAAGGATACAACCACATTGTTAAGGCTCACTTTTAATGTATGTAGTTCTATAGTCTCAAACAGCTAATAGTAATGGCAGCTTTCACGAAATTCAAATAACACGATTAAGAGACACATACATCGTTGCCAGCTCTATAGTCTCAACTTTCAAGCGAATCTAAACGGATTGATAATGTTGTGTGGTCAACTTCATCTGATAGTGTGTGAGATAGCTTAATTATATTATATTATGAAAGACGTTGAATTAAGGTATATTTGACAGTGCGATTTATAGTCATGACACTAGACAAGAAGAATTCTTGGCTCTTTCATTATTTTCATAAACATCTAGAATTTGTGACAGGTTTATAAATGCTATGCGATCAGTGGTGGGTTCCTCTTGGGGCTCCCACCCATATAATATAATGTTACAAATGTACCGTTCTCGATTAGAATATAGGTGTTTCTAATATCATACTGCAATCACCGACCAATGCATTCCTCATCGAAGTGGGACGCCATCTTTTGGCAACCAGTCAACCTAAATTTCTTTGCTGCACAGACTTCGTAAATTATGTCGAAACTAAGCAATATTGGTAAAATAAAACATGCCCAGCTTTGGTGTATAGTTTTTGAGTTTTAATGAGCTGCGTCAGATATTTTTTTCCAGAGTAGATCTAGGCGGGGAAGGTGGGGTCATAATGTCCTTTTTGAGGTGCCATTAGTGTTATCTATTTCTGAATCAAAAGTTAAAAGAAATTATTAATAATAATATTTAGCATCACGTCTTACTAACCGTTCGGGTTATACGCTTTAAGTACTAATTACTCTAATGGATTAGGAATAGGGAAGGTTGAATTAGAGGAAGTGAACTCGCATTTGCGTGGAGGGAGAGTGGAAAACCATTTAGAAAAAAACCTCAGTTCACCCGACCAAGATTCGAACCTCGATCTCCCCGTCCTCAGCAGTCGAGCTCAACACGACTAGCTCGTTAGCCAATTACGCCACCGAGGCGGGTTTAAAAGAAATTACTCTCCCGATCGAGCAGAAGTTAAAATTTATAGTGAAGGATTGTTGTTATGACTGTCTAGAAATAGAAAGTAGATTTAATAAATACGTACACTTCATGTTTAGTATATAAAGTATTCTCTTAATTATTTATGATGAAAATTATTTGTATAGTGAATTTTTGACTTTCTTAATTTTTTGAAGCTCAGAAACATTCGAAATCAATAAAATACTTAAACTATCTATCTCAGGCATCTAATAAATGTTAAATCTAAAATATTTACTTTCTATTATCTTTGACTAAGAAAAAAGACTGCTTCAAATAATAAATTATTGATCGTTGTATATAAGGGAGTAAAATAAAATAAAAATATTTTAAAAGTTACTCGATGATTATTAAATACTAAAACTTTTGGAACTTTAAAATAGTTAGCAGTCAAATAGTGTCCAAAATAGTAGTTTCTACGGTACCATGAGATTTTATTTTCAATTTTTTTGTTTATTAAAACAAACTCATCACACACCCGGCAAACAAAACGTTAATGTAAGTTTATACTATTTCTTTCAAAAGTTATAGGAAAAACACTTTCAGAAATTATAACTCGCAGGAAAATCCAATCGTTTTGAAAATAAAATGTGTATAATTATGTGAGTTTAGTGACATCCATAAAACAGTATAACGCTATTGTGTGGTTAGTTAGAGTTAGTTAGAGGGGGGGAGGGGACTCTAATGTCTACATGATGTTATATGGGGCGTAGGAGGTTCAAAAATGATTTTTTTAAATGTGATTGGTCTTTGAAGGATTCCCGTACTCTTTTTTAAATAATATGTTCAGGGTGAAAAATAAAGTTATAATGTAGCCTAGTCTGGACTGTTTTTTTTTATTAAATAGCAGGTCTTATTATAAGGTGGAGTCAGAGTTCAAGTCGGTAAAAATGTACTGCTTCGGTTTAAAAATAAAAACTTATAATATTATAAAAATATTTTATAATTTGTGTTTAAAAATACTATTTAGGACCTATATTTGTAATTTTGATTGGCAAATTTATCCAAACCTAAATTCTCAATGCCAATGAAGCTTCCCACAAAGTCATATATCTATATTTGAGCATTTTACTGTAGTGAATTTGTTACTAATTAATATAAATTTTTAGGAATGAGTCGGAAAGTAGAAAAATAGAGAAGTCTTAGTCAAAGGCATGTGCAGGCCAACTGACTCTACAGCCCTGTTTAAAAGTAAATAAGATACTCACCAGGTGACAAGATAACGTTGCATCATGTTGGTATCTAACTCACATAAACCTCTGCGATACTGTATAGGAGTGATAACTTAATAAAATATAACAAGACTCAAAACATGTATTTCACTAAATATGTTAATAATTAACAAGATAACCAGCCAGTGACTGGTAGATCAAGGTTTGAATCTCAGTCAGATGTACAGAAAGTAATTTTTTCCAATCTTTCTCCACAAAAATGTTGTTACATGTCTGCTAAATATTACCTTAACCTCTAAAACCAAACGGGTAATATATGGTGCTAGAAGAATAATTACAAGATAACCCAACCTAAAAACTTATCTTTTCATGTGTCTACCATTGTAGGATTAGGTTAAGTTGGGAAGTTTTATAGTGATATATAGGTGACATGGCGGTCTAGGGGTAAGGTGTCTAACTTCTGTTCTGGTGGGTCCAGGGTTCAATCCTCGGTCCCGGCACAGATCTGATTACCAAACCCTTCCTTTACCTCTGACAAGACATCTTGTGAATGTGGGGAATGCCAGGCCTCCACCGTGGTTCGGATCCCACGTTAAACTGTAGGTCCTCCATTTCATCTCACAATCACCCTACCATTACACATTAGTGTAAGTGCGTATAAACCGAACGGGTAGTAAGACGTGGTGATAATAATAATAATAATAATAATATAGTGATATAACCAACTTTTAAAATAAGCTTTTATTTTAGTTATTTTCATTTGGCAGTATGACACCTGTGTCAAAGGTTATCATAATGTTTTATTTAGTTGAGATATTTTAAGTTCACTTTCTGAACCAACTGATAATATCAGCTCTCGATAGCTTCTCTGAGGGAGATCAAAGAACCTACCAATTTTGCCGATAAAGGTATTTTTCACATACCTTTCAGGGTTCTTTTCCAAGCCACAATCAACATGGGATTGACGGCTTTACTCCCCCTCCTTAGGAAGTTGTGCTACAGATTTTTATTGCTTAAGAAAAATCTGCTGACCCCAGCTGAGTGGCATAATGCTAAGTTTATATATATATTTAGCACCGCTTCTTACTACCTGTTCGGGTTATACACTTAAGTATTAATTGTGCTAATGGATTAGGAATTGGGAAGGTTAAATTTAGAGGAATTGAACCCGCATTTGTGTGGAGAGAGAAAGAAAAAACCTTTTAGGGAACACCCCCTACCCCCTCAGTCCACCCAACCAAGATTCGAACCTCGATCTCCCTGTCCTCGGTAGTCTGGCTCAACACAAAACTATAGCATGTTAGCCAACTATGCCACCAAGGAGGGTCATTTGTGTACTAAGCCAAAGGTCCAAGGTTTGATTCTCGTGTCAAGGTGTAGTTTTCAATTTAAAAAAAATATCTCCTACAGTGTTTACCGTCTAGACGAGTCGAGCCTAAAAGTGTGTTGGTTTGTCAAAAAGTCGGCAGGCTGCACGTAATCAAGTCCGGTTTCGCCCGCCACAAGAGTATTTGGGTACGTTACAATACACTCACCATTTTATAAGTGGTTTGTTTTGTTTGGTTGACAGGTTTTCCACGATCTGACGTTCCTTTGACATTCTGCCGCACGATACCGGATTGTTTTGTACTCCTGCCGTTAAAGGATGGAGGATGTAAAGAAGGAGTGTACGCTGTTGATACCAGAAATGAGCCCGCAAGTTCTAGTCAAACAAGAGGTCAAATTGGAAATGGAGGTAAAGTTGAATTCACCTTACTCGATGAGTATTGCAGATTCATCACAGACCTCTTATAACTCTCAGTTCATTCCTCACATTATTTAATTACTGACCCGCCTCGGTGGCGTAGTTAGCTTACGCGCTAATTTTGTGTTGAGCCCGACTGCCGAGGACAGGGAGATCGAAGTTTGAATCTCTGTCAGGTAAACTGGGGGTAGTTTTCCTAAATGGTTTTCCACTCTCCTTCCACTCAAATTTAAGTCCACTTGTCCTCTAATTCAACCTTCCCAATTCCTAATCCATGAGCATAATCAGGACTTGAGCGTATAACCCGAACAGGTAGTAGGACGTGGTGCTAAGCTAAATAAATAAATCTTCAACGACTGTGGTTCAGTTTCTAAACTGGTTATCGGTACTTACATCTATTTTAGACCTGAATAAATAAATTCACTAATATTTATTTCAAAAATAAGGTTAGGGCAAACCAGTGGTAAATTTCACTCAAAGTGAGAGACAAATAATGCTGGAACAATGCACCTGGAGAATTAAACTGTAACGGGCTGGAGAGTTCAGTGAAGGTAGCTCGGTTAGAATGTCCTCAAAAACGTAGCACTGCTTGAATACGCCAGGGTTTATAAAAACAACAACTTGTGTACAGTGATCACACTGGACAATATTATATATAGATAACTGTGTTATTTGTTCATAGGGTTTTACATATGTCTACAGCCAGATGTAGCGATATTTCTCCCATGATTCAATTATGTTGCCATCTTTCGTAGCAAGTGTTATTTATTTTCCTGCTCTAATCTAAGGTTGGAAAAATACTTCATCATTACTTCATTATCATAATCTATCTTAAAATATTAGTTCTGCCAACCAACTAATCATTATCATCATCATCATCAACTGTTTCCACAGGTCAGTTTAGTCAAATGCCTCCATCTTCCTCAATCCTTCCACCATTATTCCTCCTTTACTCTTGTCCATACTTCTCCTTTCACTTGAACACTTTCTGTTAATTGCTTCTCCCATCTCTTTATTGGTCTCCCTCCTACATACATCTTCATCATTCTCTTTGGCATCTTCTTCTTTTACATCCTTATTACATTACATGCCCATACCATCTCAGTCTTGCTTCCTCTACTATCTCATGTACTCCAACATCCTCATTACATGTCCATACCATCTCAAGTCTTGCTTCCTCTACTATCTCATGTACTCCAACATCCTCAATACATCCATCTGTTATTCAAACCTCAATCTTCTTTCAAAGCCATACCGGACAAGACAAGATTGTCGTTTAGTTTATGTGAATGAACTCGTTACCCCTCTGGCCATTATCCAGGGTGTCTACCATCCGGGAAAATCAAGGAAAACAGGAATTAGCCGGGAATTTGAAGTGATCGGGAAAAAAACTGGGAATAAGTCAGGAATTACTCAAAATATGAAATACAATAATCAGTAAATTATAATGTCACTTTTTGTTTGTAGCTGTGTAATATATTTTTAATTCCTAGAAACAATTTTAATACAAATTTTAAAACTTATTATTATTTAAAAAAAAAGATTAATAGAAAAACGAGGGGGGAGGGGTGGAGAGTTAGAAGGAAGTGACATACTTTTTTAGTCGGGAATTTTAGGAAATGATCGGGGGAAATCAGGGAAAAGGTCGGGGATTTCATTGGTCAAGTTGAGTAGACACCATGTTATCTCTTCCCTAGTGATTTACTGAGAACAACATTCGCTAGTCCTCTGTTCTCCATCAACACGGTGTTTTTCAAAAACGTATCCCCTGCTGTTGGCGATGTCGTGGTTAATCGGGAGTTTACTGTATTTTAACATGATATATTTGTACCCTAGGACATCCCGCATGATTTATCAGAAACTTCTGTTGTTTTTTTTTCACAGAGTGATCCGGACTCGTCAAATGATGGACTTGACGTGGACCAACACTCCAAATTGGTTGGTTGGACCAGTTTCACCTTCCCAGGAATTAAAGAAGAAATTGAGGTAGGCCTTTATCTTAACGATGTTTCAGACCTGTGATGTCACGGAAAGTCAAAGCTAGGATTTATCTATGTTGGATGTATATACATTTTATTCGGGTGCGTTTTAAATATATAACGTTGAAACAAAAACCACAATTTCCTGAATAAATGTCAATAAGTTTTACAAGGTGACCTGGTGGTCTAGGAGTCTAGGCTGTGGTCCGGGGTTCAATCCTCGGTCTCGGCACAGATTTACCTGATTACCAAACCCTTCCTTCACCTCTGACAAGACATCTTGTGAATGTGTGGGAATGCCAGGCCTCCACCGTGGTTCGGATATAAACTGTAGGTCCTCCATTTCATCTCACAATCACCCTACCATTACACATTAGCGTAAGTGCGTATATCCCAAACGGGTAGTAAGATGCGGTGCTATTAATAATAAGTTTTACACTTTCACAAAATTAATTTTTCTAATATTGAAGTAGTTTTTTTGTAAAGATATTCTTTTTAAGCCTCTACAGCTCAAACTATTTGGTTTAGTCATGAAAATACCCGCCTTGGTGACGTAGTTAGCTGACACACTAGTTTCGTGTTGAGCTAGACTGCAGAGGACGGAGAGGTCGAGGTTCATATCTCGGTCAGGTGGACTGGGGGTTGTTTTTATTAAATGGTTTTCTAATCACCCTCCACGCAAATGTGGGTTCACTTCCTCTAAATTCAACCTTCCCAATTCCTAATGCATTAGCGTAATTAGTACTTAAACGTATAAGCCAAACAGGTAGTAAGACGTGATGATAAATAAATAATTTTAAAAAATATATATATATACACACACACACATCATTAAATTAAAGTTGAAATTGACCCATCAAATATTTTCATTTTGTCTTTTTTAGGATGAATCAGAAGTTTTTGGAGGACAAGATCTCTTACAAGATGATCTAGAATCATCTACACGTAGTACAACTAATTTCGAAAACCATTTAATAAAGAAAGAATGTACCGAAGACATCGCACATGGTACGAATAACGAACAAACCTCTAATAAGAGCATAGAAATCAAAGAAGAAAACAATCAAACACAAGACGATACCATTTCAGAAGGGATCTACAAAGAAAGTGATCAACAAACCGACAAAATATTTTATAGCTGCATACACTGTGATAGAAGTTTTAGTAAAATCGGCCATCTTAGCTTGCACGAAAAGGGGCACATTGAGGAGAAACCACACGTTTGTAGAGAGTGTGGGAAGTGTTTCAAATTTAAAGGCAATCTTAACCGCCATAGTATCGTACATAGCGACACAAGTCCTTACCATTGCAAGGTTTGCGATAAATCTTTCACGGCGAGGCACCATTTCTCCAATCACAGTCTCTTGCACAGCGACGCGCCGACGTGCAAGTGCGACGTTTGCGGACGGTACTTCAAGTTACATAACCGGCTCACCCTACACGGCGAGAGCAAATCAAACTCGGACAAGTGCGAAGTGTGCGACAGATGCCTTAAACTCAAATACGACTTTACGCAACGTATCCTCGTGAAGAAAAGAAAAGAAGACTACAAGTGTGAAGAGTGTGACTTGTGCTTCAAAACCAGGGGCGACCTCCAGGTGCACACCCGCGAGCACAGATACGACTGCGAAGGATGCGGCCGGTGCTTCAAGACGAAACATATGCTCGCAGTTCATAGTTGCGCCGCCAACCCGAAAGAGCGTACGCACAAATGTAACGTGTGTAATAAACGCTTCTTGAAAGAAAAGGACGTTGCTCGGCACAAAACCCAGAATCACACGAATCAACACCTGTGCGAGAATTGTGGCAAGTGTTTTAGTCTCAAAGATAAATTCCTAAAGCATTCAATAATTCACGGCGCGAGGCCTTTCAAATGCACCGTGTGCGACCTGTCTTTCAAGTGGAAAAAAGTTTTTAACAAACACATCTGCGCACCACAGTAAGTTGTTTATTGGTTTCCCCTCCTATTTTTTTCAATCGGCGGGATTCAATTTTGCTGCTATATTCTAAAAATATACTTTTCTTTTTCGAACGATGTATGCCCAATATATATTATATAATAATTAAACCACAAATAGTGTGTAAATGGAAGGGTAGTTAAACACAATGCTAAGAAAAAATAATTAAACCAGCCAGGGCACTATGTACTATTAATGCAATAATTATTAGAGCCTTAATAAAAAAAAACTTTATATAGCAAAAAGAAAAGAAAAAATCAACACAGTAGAATTTCGATAATTTGAGGTTCCTCATTGTTTGAAGTAGGGACACAACCATGCGACTGACCAATGCACGTTCTTTTACTTAGAATGAACAATGCAAGTTTAGATATTTTTAAAAAAATGGGTCATTCCATGGGACTCAAGTTACTTTGTGAATCATATTTTCCATCTTTATATTAACATGTAACCCAATCTTTTTTTAAATAATATAACTAATTTATTAATCTAATTCATCATCATCAACAACTCTTTCTAGCCTGTGGCCGGGTCAGTTAAGTAAAATGCCTCCATCTTCCTCTATCCTTCCACCAGTCTTCATCCTTTAATTTCTTCCATTCCTCTCCTCTCACTTGAACACTTTTTTTTTATTTGCGCCTCCCATCTCTTTCTAGGTCTCCCCTTGCAGTCTTTTTCCCACATACTTATTTCCAACATTTTTTGGGCATCCTCTCTTTTTTCACCCTCATTACATGTCCATACCATCTCAGTCTTGCTTCCTCTACTATCTCATGTACTCCAACATCCTCATCACATGTCCATACCATCTCAGTCTTGCTTCCTCTACTATCTCATGTACTCCAACATCCTCATTACATGTCCATACCATCTCAGTCTTGCTTCCTCTACTATCTCATGTACTCCAACATCCTCATTACATGTCCATACCATCTCAGTCTTGCTTCCTCTACTATCTCATGTACTCCAACATCCTCATTACATGTCCATACCATCTCAGTCTTGCTTCCTCTACTATCTCATGTACTCCAACATCCTCATTACATGTCCATACCATCTCAGTCTTGCTTCCTCTACTATCTCATGTACTCCAACATCCTCATTACATGTCCATACCATCTCAGTCTTGCTTCCTCTACTATCTCATGTACTCCAACATCCTCATTACATGTCCATACCATCTCAGTCTTGCTTCCTCTACTATCTCATGTACTCCAACATCCTCATTACATGTCCATACCATCTCAGTCTTGCTTCCTCTACTATCTCATGTACTCCAACATCCTCATTACATGTCCATACCATCTCAGTCTTGCTTCCTCTACTATCTCATGTACTCCAACATCCTCATTACATGTCCATACCATCTCAGTCTTGCTTCCTCTACTATCTCATGTACTCCAACATCCTCATTACATGTCCATACCATCTCAGTCTTGCTTCCTCTACTATCTCATGTACTCCAACATCCTCATTACATGTCCATACCATCTCAGTCTTGCTTCCTCTACTATCTCATGTACTCCAACATCCTCATTACATGACCATACCATCTCAGTCTTGCTTCCTCTACTATCTCATGTACTCTCACTCTTTCCTGGAAAACTTCATTCCTAATCTCGTTTCTCCTCGTGACAACTAACATGCTCCTCACAAACTTCATTCTCATGACCTCCACTTTCCTTGTCTCTCTTACATTCACTGTCCATGTTGCTGCTTCATGTGTGACAATGGGTACAAAGTATGCAATGTATAGCACTTTCTTACACTTAGGGGACACTTCTCTTCTCCATAGCAGGTCTCTTACACACCTATAGAACAACTCTCCTGCTGTCCTCCTCTCATTAAATCCTTTCTACTTCCACATCTCTCTTCAATTACACTTTCAAGATATTTTACATTCTATACTTTTATCAGCTCTTACTCTTAACTATCTAGCTAAACAAAATTTGAATACCTCCTACACCCCGACACCCTCCCCCGAGTAGCCTCATCCCTATTTGAATGTAACATCTCGTTCTCTAACATTCTACATTTGTTTTCTTCATGTAAGGTAAGAAGACTATGGTTCACACTCATAGAAAAGTCGGTTTTTTGTTTTCCTGAACAGCAGGCGAGATGTTAAAAACTTACTGGCCGAGTAATAGGATGCATTTCCTTACTTTATAGTCTTTTCCTAGTTTCCACACTTATATCTTTATTGCTAGTTAAAATTGTTCCTAAATATTTAAACTCACTAACCCTGTCAAATGAAATGTTGTCCACATTAATTTTTAAATTACTGTCCCCGTTCTATTTACCATACTAAAAATTAGGGGCGGACTGATGCCGATACCGATGAATTGTTATCTGGTGATTATTAATGCATCAGCAATTAATTGTAATCGGCGATTATTGTGTCGGTTAATCATTTTTTTTAAGTCAAATTTAAAGCAAAATTTTTTAGGTAGAAGTTAAGCATCTGGGTTGCGAGCTATGCAAAGATTACATAACCAGATAAAGAAATATAAGTTCATATCGTTAATAAACCTAACAATTTAGTTCCAACTTTCGCCAGTTCAGCAGAAAATATTTTTTTATGTATAAATTATTATTTTTTAATTACATTAACTGTTATCATTCTCTTAAGCATATTCCCCAAAAGTTATTAATAATCGATAATCGGGATTAATCAGTGTAAATAATAGCTTGAACAATTATTTTAAACAATCGTTTATCAGTATCTGTAATCGGTACACCTAAAAATGAAAAAGAAATCTACAAGTTCAATAACTATTTTTATTACTATTGTATGTCCCACATTTCATGGAATGACCCATTTGATTTTTTACAAAACTATTTTGGTATTATCTGATTTAAAAAATGTGTATTTATTAGCTTTTTTTACTCTTCAAACATTCAAGTATTCTCGTTAATCTGTGAATTTTCAATAGTTCTAAGTTGGGCTTGATTTTGTTTGATTCGATCAATCGTTACCACTATATTTAACGAGCTTAAAAGCGGCAATAATGGAGAGCAATAACCAAACCCTTTGTTACTACTTTTTTACATATCTGGTCAGCGAAATGATTAAACCTGTTTTTTCATAGCTACCAGTTTGATGCTTGACTGAATGCTGACAATTACAATGAATGAAGACTGGTCTACGATTCATGCCTTTCCCTTTTTTTTTAGTTTTTTTTATATGTATGATCTACCCTTTTGGATGACCTTTTATTGCACGGGTTGAATACATCCGGTTCGTATGTTGAACGGGCTAGTACCGACTTGATTAATTTAAGGATAAAATGAAATGAAAATATTCTTAAAAGTACAATTAATTAATAAACTTGAATAGGGATGGCTTAACAATCTTAAGACTTTGGATCTTGAATCACACTAGGTCGCCATTACAAGGCACACATACCTGTCGGACGGCCATGGGAATAATTTTCCCCTAAATAAGTGTGTGTGGGTGTTTTATTTATTTTACACCTCCTCATAGTCTTCACTATTAATATTTATACCCATTGAACTATTTATTTAAAATAAAAAGAGCATTAATTAAATTAATTATAAATAAGGAGTTATCCATAAACTATGTAATGCAGTTAAAAGGAGGTAAAGGTTAGCTCTAATGCCTGCATAATTTTACATCGGAGGTTGAGTAAATCACCGTATTTTATACTTAAAATTATAATGTTAAACATGTTGAAAAACTTAATGTTTTTAACCATTAATAAACATAACCAAAGATAAAACTTCTGATCCTGAGTTGTATTAAACGTTTTATAATGTCACAAAATCTTTGTTATGAAATGATAGTATTCACTTTTGTTTTGAAGAGTTACGTAACACAGTCAAGAGAGAGGTTCAGGCTAAATGTCTACTTGGTGTTGTCTGGGGGGGAGGGAAAGAGGGGTCAAATAATGTATTAACAACATTTTGTTTGGTTTATGGATGGTGGTGACCCCTAACTTCCCCGAGAGAATGGTCAGTTTATGGATGAAAATAATGTATTTAAACATAGCTAGTTATTTATTTACTCTTTCTCACTGCAAAAAAATGTATTTCGGAGCAAACACAATGTATATAATCATTATTATAGTTCTGTGAATATCTGCAATAAATAGGTACATACGTAATAGAGTTTAAACTAACCCCATGACAGATTTTACTTGTAATGATTAATTTTTTTTGTGCATTTTATGGTATCTCTATGAGGATATATGCCTTACTGCCTTTTCATGATATCCAATCTGTGTATTAGTTTTAAGGGCGTAGTATTAGGAAAGTGAGTTAAAGAAAAATTACCAATATTTGCGTGGCTATAATGTCTCTGTTCTACAGCTCGTTGGTGGACCGTGTTGAGGCCATGGAGCATAGGATGTTGTTTACCAACACTATGTAGATATTCTTTTTTCCCCCCTGGTTTGAAAAGATTAAGAACACACAAAAAATCTTTTATTATTACTGTAAGTGTTATTTAAGGTAATTTAAGTTTTTACATGCTTTAAACGGTTTACAAAAAAATCACAGATTATCACTTATGTTTTAGTTTCTTATGGAAATATTTTTATCAGACATTTAACTTGAATATTTCTTAATATTATAAGGAACGTAATTGGTAGAATGATGATTGATTGATATACTTCTTAAGTCAATCAATCATGATTCAACCAAGTACGTTCCTTATAATATTAATTTCATATTTCTCTTTACTACAAATTAAAATGAATTTAACTAATATTTAAGTATTTATGGTTTTTTTTTCAAAATCCCAAAATTGATTGTTGTATTAATCATAGTGTACAGCAAACGTAGGTGACCACAGTTAGTAAAATATGGAAATGATGGAAATATTATTGAATTTGAAAATGCCAAAAATAATTAAATAATTTGGTGAGCTAGAAAAATAGTACATTTCACTGTGTATAGAATAAGAATGTATGGATTTAATTCATTTCCAATACTATGTCTATTTTGCTGAGTGCATAGAAAAATATTAATATGAAATTTATATTTTTTGATAATTTTGTTGCTATTTTAAGTGTGTGTTATTAAAAATAATGATACCAGTATTTCAAAGCTTTATTGGGCTAGCTTGAATTTACCAAAAAAGGTTGTGTCCATTGTTTATTATATTATTTTCTTAATATTCATTTGTCATTTAATGAACTGTGTAAACTATGTGGATTTATATCTTAAATGTATCTTGAAATTTTGAATAAAAGATTGCTAGTAATTATACACCTAATTTGATATTATTTATTTTATATGGTCAGATGTAAAGGTTTTGGAATGTCTACCTGTAGAAATAAAAGTTGATGTCAGCGTCTACCCTCTCCAGCCGGCGTAGGCATATGGCAACATCATTTATTAATACAGTAGAACTCTATTAATTCACAGCCCAAGGAATATATAAAAATACTCGAAATATCAAAGGTTCAAATTAATAATTTCCATGAGTATCCTGGCAACATGTACAGAATAAATCAATGACCTCAAAGTATGCTACATATCACACATTATATACATGCTATGTAAAATTTATAGGCCTGCACAGTACATACACATATTCCGTTCACGATATGATTTTCGAACTGTCATCCAGGTAAAAACCTATGTTTTGGGTTGCCAACACTTGTAAAAGATCACAGTTTTGTTATAAATGTAAAGATATTTAATTACCTGTTATATATTACATTTAAAATAACGTAAACTTAAGTTTTCTCATACTATTTCATTTTTTTAAATAATTTCTTTTTTTCCACCTCGAAACAATATTTTAAACATAATTAAAAGTACTTATTCTTCATTTTTGAACGTTATTGATTATGTGTGATATAGTTCAGACATCATTTAATACATGCATCGTATTTACTTGGAAAAGAGAAAATTGTCATTTTTTTTTACATACAATAAATGATTTTATGATAATTTTATCGTATTTTGAAATATTTAACTGAATAAAATATTTTGATCAACTGCGTGTCTGCATCATTGTAAAAAACTTGTTTACTGTTATGTTCAATCATATGGTTTAGATTCGTCAATCACCATTTTGAAGCTATGTTTGTTAGAAGTTTTTGTGAAAGTGGTGTTAATATTTTTTTTTAAGGGGAATAAAACTTTGTGTCCGTCCTCAAATAAATATATAAATAATATTGGCCTAAATTACTGTTGTTAGCTATCACATTAATATATTACCATCTGTTTCCATTACAGTCATCCAAAGTGATAGATGTCAGCTGTTGGCGTAGTGATATATTAGGGATTACTTCTAGTAACATTTTGAGCTGTCATCCAAGTAAACTTAGCTCGTGAATTACTTATACATACATACAAATTATTAAATAGGCTCGAGGGATTGATGTAAATGCTCAGTAATTTTTATGAAGTAGAATATGAATGAGGACATTGCATTGTCTAATGGAACAAAGGACAATATATGGCTACGTAGAATTATTTGGGTTTTGAATTGTGAAAAAAGTCCTAATGTAAGTAAATAACTAATCAGCGATTAAATTGATGAATAATCCTGAGTACCACCGAAAAACTAGGCATATTGATGTTCGTTTCCACTTTGTACGTGATGTCTATGAACGTGGTGACATTGAATCCAAATAACACCTTGCAGATGTTCTTACAAAGCAACAGTTTAATTACTTGCGAAGCAAGGTTGGTTTAAGAGATATCTAAATAAGTGAGTGTGTTGACATTATTTAGTTATTTAGTATTATGAGACATATGTAGTTGTTGGCCCGTCTCTGGTGTTGTTGCGCATGCGCCGAGTTTTTTTAGTTGCATTTAACAGAGTACAGAGAAGAAATAAGAGCTGGTATGCTCGTATTTGAAGAATAACATGGTGGCTACAGACAGGGAAAACAAAGAAACGTCAGGGTAATTTAACTAAAAATCAGGGAATTAAAAAATATGTCTAAAATATCCCATTAATTTCGCAACCAAACACTGAAACAAAAGTTAATAATACCTAAATAAAATAACATTTAATTTTTTTAAATAACTGATAAAACCGTTTATGTTTAGTAGATACAAACTTTTTTAAATATGTGATCAATAATAAAGAAAAAAAAGTCATCATCCACTATTAAAACTGGAAAAAAGAAGTCAGGAAGATTGAAAAAATGTTGCCTGGAAAAGTCAGGGAATTTTGTAAAATATGTTTTGTAGCCACCCTGTATAATAACTGAACAGATATGTTATTATCTGTGAACGTTTCGACTGTTTAACATTGATATTCGAGTTTCGAGACGAATACACACAAAAGGCTTATACTAAACAAGTGCTACATTAAGGTTATAGTTATAATAAAAACAAACTGTAAACTATTTATCAAGCATTAAATCGTGACCCGCCGAGGACGGGGAGATCGAGGTTCGAATCTCAGTCGGGTGAACTGGGGGTTGGGGGTCCTAAATGGTTTTCCACTCTCCCTCCACCACGCAAATGCGGGTTCACTTCCTCTAATTCAATCTTCCCGATTCCTAATCCATTATCGTAATTAGTACTTAAAAAGCGTATAACCCGAACGGGTAGTAAGACGCGGTAATAAATAATATTAAGTCGTGAGTGCTCTGGTGTCGAGATATAAGGTCACTAAAACATTTATCATGAGACGTAAGTATTATTCAGAATATTAAAACCTACCTATTTCTCACCCTGGAATCTCCACTACTACCAAACTTTCTGCTGCATTTGTGACCATAAGCACAAAGTACGCTCTATACAACACTTAATAAAATTTAAGAGTATTTCTCGATTCCATATCAGATATCCAAGATACTTTGCGCTTTTTACTTGTTTAAAAGTTACTCCATTTAGCTTTGTAGCTTTTCTACGCCATATTATCTTTAACATAATTACTTCACTTTTTTACATTAATAAAGTTCATTCTACTCTTCTTTTGCTTCATAATTTCATTTTTCTAGCAGTTCCTGTAGTTACTCTTTTAACCCCATAACATCAGTTCTTCAGAAAACATATCAGAATTTCCTTTCCTAAATACCTTGCCTCGATATTAGTGAAGATTTCAAATAACATTACAAAGACTTAGTCGAGAAAGGGTGGTGCCATCTCACCCTGTTATTTGAATTAACTCCATCCACTGTCTTTATGCAACCTACAA
The DNA here is from genome assembly GCA_902151425.1 of Timema shepardi. Lineage (NCBI taxonomy): Eukaryota > Metazoa > Arthropoda > Insecta > Phasmatodea > Timematidae > Timema > Timema shepardi. The sequence continues at coordinate 27,025 of CABFVX010005786.1, forward strand.
TATCATCGTACAAACTTTTTACTCTGATCACCACTCTTGGCTTCTCCATCACTTCACAAGACTTTATTTTTATCTACGATATCACATGCCTTCTTCACACCCATAAATACCATTACCAGATCCTTTTCATATTCATACCATCTTTCCATCAGATGCATCCACCACCAGCGTATGTACCTCTGTTTCCTAAATCTGTGCTGTTCTTCTCTTCACCTTCCTTCAGTGGCGGCTCGAGTATAGGCACTGCGGAACTGCAGCAACCTCTATTTACACTTGATATTATCGATAACATTTAATATAATGAGTCCTTTTTTCTTTAATTCTATATTTATTTATGTAGTACAATCTATATTCTTTAATGTGTGGCAGAAGGGAGCGCGAGTAATTTTACAGTTTTTATAGAATTGCAATTTTTTGGCCAAAATAAACTAAATATTTATTCAGTAGTAACATAAAGTTTAGTTTTCTGCACATGATAATGTCAACATATCTTGAATATCTGTCATGGGTGTCTTGGAATTTTGTCAAAACCTTTTAAATAAAGAGATAAAGTTTTGACAAAATTCCAGGACATCCTTGACAGATATTCAAGATATGTTGATATTAGCATGTGCAGAAAACTAAACTCTATGTTGCTACTGGAGAAATATTTGATTTATTTTGGCCTAAAAATTGCAATTCTATAAAAACTGTAAAAACACTTGCACTCCTTTCTGCCTTAAGCTTAATATCAGTACTTCAGTAGCCATCCACCAGCTTCACAGTACCAGCGGCGTGGTGTTTGAATGTTGTGCGCATGCACGCATAGGAAGGGTGTGGGGAGGAAGGCGAGACAGCCAGGAAGACAGAGCACTGTTGCTCTCGCAGTGCCGGCTCTGGCGTGATGGTGGAAGAAAGTTTTTTTATCAGTGTGTGTTGAGTTTAAAAACCGTGTATCATATTCTGGAATGTGAAAGTGTAGAAGAGTGTAAAATTAGATTATTATTCAGCTTCTAGCTATTCTATTTTATTTTTTTATTTAACAGAAAGACTAAATGCGCTTGCAGTACTTTCAATGGAGGAAAATTTCCTCAATTGTCATCCAGAGATCAAGGAGAAGATTATTGAACTTTTTGCGCAAATTAAAACAATAATGGATTTCATTTTTTAAATGAATAGATCAAGCTTGAAATATAACAATTTAAGTTAAAATAAATAATAAAAATTAGGTATTTTTGTTAAGATTTTATCCAGTTCCTGAATAAATTTTCTGTTTATACATGTTTTTTCCTTTTACACAATTTTAAACGAAGGCTAAACATTTTCTGGAGCAGCACCCCCAATAATTTTAGCTACGCGCCGCCACTGGTAATTACTGTTCAAATATAAGCATACTAGCTTTTAATTATTCACCATACTGTTATTTATTTTATCAGCCATTTAACGAGTATATATTACTTATTGAATTTTGTCGAATAACTACTGAAATTAATTAATTACTTTGGAGATCACAAACATACTGACAAACGCAAACTAAAAAAAACCGCCCAGGCACAACAAAACAAGAGACCAATGACGTGACAACAACTACATGTGTCTAATAATAGTTAAGAACTAAATAGTCAATAATATCGCTTCACACACTCTCCCAGTATAACCAGTTTAACACTTCAAAGGTTAAAAAGTTTTGGTTTTTCTAGCCGTCCTCAAGGTTAATTGAATATTTTGAAATTCATAATACTTAAAACTCCATTTATACCTAAAATGGCATCCTCTAGAACGTTTAAAAAAAAAGTTCACTGTGCAATTAAATTTATTTTGAGACCAATTTGAAAAATGGATAATAGCCATAATTATTCGTAAAAGTAAAAAAATAATATATTCCATTCCTATTGATAGAATAAGAAATAAATTAAGAATAGAAAATATTAATAGAATTAATAACATTAACATTGACAGCTTGACATTTTACATATTTTTAAATAAATCATTATAGATATGAATATTCAAAATAATACTAAGAGTAATTTTATAACTTGGAAATTGTTGAAAGGGTTTCATCTACATTTCAATTCTTTTTTTTTTTAATGATTAGGCCTACCTTTTAACTTTATAACTTATTCTCGTTCAGCTATTTTGTAAATGTTTTGAATGCATTTTTTTTTCAAACTTTTAATTTGTGAAATAAAATAATCTTACAGTAAAATCTAATTCAAATCGCAAACTGAAACTATACTATAAATTTAAAAAAAAAACACCATCTATTAAAACATATCTATCTAATACAATCTCGTAAATAAAAGGCATGACTAACGAAGGAATGTTTGTTGTGTTTGCATGGGGGAACTTGATACAAAATGTTTGTTATCTTTACAACAACTGTCGTTGTCTGTTCTGTGGTTAGCATTCTCTACATATGTGGAGCTTGCTTATTTGTCACAGAAAAATAACGCAAGGTTTCAGGTTTGATACATTGGTTAGCACAATGACAATATTATAACCCACCATTCTCTTGAGATTTGGTTTTTTGTGTAAGATCACTATTCACGTAGCTTAACGTGACATCTTAAGTCAAACATCTCCATTTTAGAGCATATAATTTGATCTGTGATTTGTACTAATTTTAAAGTGTTAATTATCTGAATGTCTACTGTTTTATATTATTATCATTATTATTATTATTATTATCATCACCGCGTCTTACTACCCGTTCGGTTTATACGCACTTACGCTAATGTGTAATGGTAGGGTGATACACATTCACAAGATGTCTTGTCAGAGGTGAAGGAAGGGTTTGGTAATCAGATAAATCTGTGCTGAGACCGAGGATTGAACCCCGGATCCCTATCACAGAGGTCCGACACCTTACACCAAGACCGCCAGGTCACCTTTTTTTATATCGATATACTAAATGATTATCATTAAACTTTTTCGGTAAATTTGGCTTTCCTATTTTAGTTTAACCTTAAATCTACCAAAATTAAACATTATTCTAATAAATAATAATTTGTTAGTATTTTCAGAGTATAGCTACGGAAATTTTTATATTGAACTTGATGGTTACCAGTTAATATAATGTTTATAAACAATTTTGGTCCAAATCTAATGTAAACTTTTTTGTTGTTGTCTCTCTACTTTTTTTTTATGGAATTCATGGGGTGACTTTGGACATGCCAAGGAAAAAAAAAGACATTCCTAATAAAGAAACCTATTTTATTTTCCCCGAAATAAAGGACGAATGAAGGCCCCTACTATAGATAAAACTCAAATTGTCCGTAAATTAAACAAACCAGTAAATTTAAGAAAAGAACGGTTTGTGTTTGAGTGTATTTGTAATCTATTTACAATTGTATGTAACTTAATATTATGTTGAAATATAAATTTTAATAATAATATTTAGCACCGCGTCTTACTACTTGTTCGGGTTATACGCTTTTAAGTACTAATTACTCTAATGGATTAGGAATTGGGAAGGTTGAAATAGAGGAAGTGAACCCGCATTTGACGTGGAGGGAGAGTGGAAATCCATTTAGGAAAAACCACCCCCAGTTCACCTGACCGAGATTCGAACCTTGATCGCCCTGTCCTCAGCAGTCGAGCTCAACACGGCAATCGCGTTAGCCAACTACGCCACCGAGGCGGGTTAAATGTGAATTTTGTTTGTGAAAAATATCTATCAATTATTAGTGTCTGAAGTCACCTTAGTTTTATCCAACTTCGATTTTTAAAAGGAAACATAAAGGCGGCCGTAGTCACCCCCGGTTAGTGGGCGATACCTGTCATTTTAAATATATTTTTTAAAGTATGTTTTAACTTACAGACATGATATTTAGCATTCATATATTTGCTAAAGGTCGTATCTTGCTTGGATAATTTTTTCAGACTGTTTAGATTAAAGGTCATGTCACAGGGGCAAAAAAAGTGTCCAAAGTTACCCCATTTTATGGTATTGTATATTATAGTTGGTCATAAAACCAAAAAATGAATTAGGTACTAAATAACCTTGTAGACGTCACTCGCATAATGATCGGCTGGCTAAATCACAAGATATCCTTCATATAAGTTCCACTTAACATGAAAGACCTCCCCTCCCGTAACATCTCTTAAGGAGGGTTGTGTCAATATCTGTACCTCCTGTACCTGTTCCAAAAACGTTCCAGTTACACACTCAAAACAGTTCCGTTACCGATACTGTTTCATTACAGACCCCCCTCCCCCCCACTTCCTTAGTAATTTACTATAGTCGAGTAACGACTACAACATTCACCAGGTAACAAACAAACCCCCACTTTCTTTTAAAATACTATTGTCGGGTAAAGACTGTACAAAATCTATCTGAATTATCTGAGGCCCTAGGATACGTCACACTGGTAACTATGTCGGGTATTTCCCTCGTCTATAAAACATATCGGATGACGTGATACATTTATACCCTAATATTATTATTATTATTAGCACCGCGTCTTACTACCCGTCCGGGTTATACGCACTTACGCTAATGTGTAATGGTAGGGTGATTGTGAGATGAAATGGAGGACCTACAGTTTAACGTGGGATCCGAACCACGGTGGAGGCCTNCACAAGTTGTGATTAATACACGTCTTGTCAGAGGTGAAGGAAGGGTTTGGTAATCAGATAAATCTGTGCTGGGACCGAGGATTGAAACCTGGCCGCCAGCATAGAAGTCTGACACCTTACCCCCTAGACCACCAGGTCACCTAATATTAATAGATTCTCAAAATATGGGTATATAATTTACTAATATTTCCGTAAAAAAAAATGGTTAGTTGATATGCACACAATGAATGATTCACTTATATTATGTTACTTCTGTTACGGTTACATTAAACATGGCTGTACCGTTTGGTGCTTTCGATACTCGATACTAATGGAACGGTTACTTGTAGGCTGAAACCTAGATCAATGTGGAACTGTCTGGGGCTTTTCCTTTAGTATTCTTTCCCAATACTGGTGTATCGATATCGGTAGGGAACGTTCCTTCTCTGACCTAAGAAGCAAGGTCCAGTACCAGACACCAACACAGCGCTCGCTTGCCACGCACCAGAACAATCAATAGAGAAACAGAGTTGCTTACCAATCCATTTTCAACGGTATCGGTAACTCATGACAAGCTGTACCCGTTTCAAAATGTTCCACAGCGAGATAAGGTTTCAAGTTACCTACCGATCCATCAGCATCGACACATCTCTACTATTAAGTTAAGTGAACTGCATTGTGATCACTTTCATTTAAAAACACGAGGAGAAGCTTTACGTTAAGTTCAGTTAAGTTAAACTTAAGTGAACGTTAAGTCGGTTATGATCCCGGCATTAGTCCACAAAAGTCTTTGTACCAACTTAAAAAACACAAAGAAGAGGAAAAAAAGAATTCAAATACTCTATCAGTTTAGCGCATAGTATCTGAAACAAATATGAATTCAATAAACAAAGTTTTCGCTTGGCAAATTGAAATATTTTGATTTTTTTTCCAAACAAACTAAATTTAAGATGCTGAAATTTAGGAGATGTGTGTTTGGACAGCTTACAAATGCTTGCTACCCCAACCTTATCCCATTAGAGTAATTATCATATATGCTTATATCCTGAAACAAGTAGTAAGACGCGATGATAAAAAAAATTCCAAATACTCCCTTAAAAAACTATTTCAATACTGAAAAAAAAATTGAACATATACTTTAATTAGAAATAACATTTGAACATTAGCCAAAATCAAATTTGAAAAATTACATTAAAAAATAAGTATATCTAATAACTTTTTTTTGCAGTCTAGTACGCCTGAACAGTTCCATTTTAAGCCATTTATTTCTTAAAATATGAAAAAGACATCAGCCAGAAATTATTACCAACATCAAAACACGTAAATCCGATTTGAACAAAAAAAAAAAAGAAGCAAAAAACAAACAAACTTTTAAATCAAATTAAAAAAAAGTTCCACTCACCTAAGTGACATCGTTCGGCCGTTCTAAAACTATTTTGACACATTATACTAAACTCTAAACATAATTTTTACAGTCTTTATGAAGGAGTAAAAAACTTTATGATGACCACAATCAACTTTACGCCATAGTAAATTTATCTTTAAACGTTTTAACTCATTGTAAGTGATTACAAGTATCCATGACAACCAAATTATAGCTGAAGTAACATAACATTGATTACATCATTGGAATAACACAACTAGTTTATATTATCATGACACTTAGCTAACCCAGCTTAACCTATTACATTTCGAAAGTTATTTTGGTGATATGTTGATATGTTCTATTTAATAAAATTGTAACAAAGTCTAAATCTTGGTGTTATTCGATTCTACGTACTATAGTGTACGCATTAAAGCGAATAAAATATCTACACATGTTACCGTTTCAATGTAAAATAGCCAAATGGGGGACGGTTAAGGTGTATTAGACACCTTTTTTTTTGTTCATACTTGACCATCATAAGGAAGTGTATTGAAATGTCAAAAATGTATGAAAAATAAACATAGAGTTAAGCAGGTACGACCATTTGAGGAGAATGGAGAAGATACCAAAGAATAAGAATAATATTTAGCACCGCGTCTTACTACCCGTTAAGGTTATACGCTTTAAGTACTAATTACACTAATGGATTAGAAATTGGGAAGGTTGAATTAGAGGAAGTGAACCCGCATTTGCGTGGAAGGAGAGTTGAAAACCATTTAGGAAAAACCACCCCTAGTTCACCCGACCGAGATTCAAACCTCGATCTCCCCGTCCTCAGCAGTCGAGCTCAACACGACAAGCGCGTTAGCCAACTACGCCACCGAGGCGGGTGATACCAAAGAAGATGTTGGGATAAATAAGTGGAAGGGGGGGGGGGGCTTAGAGGAAGAACAAGGAACGAATGGAGTGTGGAGGCGAGAGTAGAAGACTGGGCCATAATAAAAAAGGACAGAAAGGGGGAGGGGGGATCACGATCAACTTTAACATTCACTTAAAGTTAACTTGACGTAAAGTTTCTTCCCATGTTTTTAAATGGAAGCGATCACGGTGCAGTTAACTTAATGCAAGATGTCCTGGGAGGTCTTTCACTTTAAATGAACATTACTTGAAAGGGTATCACGTGATCTAGCCAGCCAATCATTATGCGAGTGACGTCACCAGGGCTATTTAGTAATTCATTTGTTGGTTTCAAGATCAAGGTCTACTCTTTACCGTAAGTTCTAGTGATCAGACATTGAAACAAAATAATCAAACCAAAATAGGAAAGCTAAATTTATCAAAAAAGTTTAATAATAGATATTTATTGAATCGATTGAAAACTGTAAATATTCACACAGATCATCACTTTACAAATAGTACAAACCACAGATCATACTCGAGAATGTAGATGTTTGGCTCGAGTTGTTACGTTAAGTTATGTGAATCGTGATCACACATCTGTTTTCTCAAGTTAAGTGAACGTCACGTTAAGTTAAAGTTAAGTTGATCGTGATCCCGGCATAAGCTTTGTGTTCCCAAAAGTCTTGGCTTGTGTCTGGAAAATGTTCGTGGTAATGATAGTCATAATGACAATAATAATATAACCTATAAATTTTAAAATTTTCTGGCGAGACGATTCATATCCATATCTTTAAATCATGTGTAAATTTCAAAAGTATTTTGGAGGAATAAAGTGATTTTCAAGGTTTTGTTTCTTTTCTTTCAGGTTTCCACAATTCTTTGTATTTAAACTACTTCTCACTATAATTGTTGTTCCGGTTCTCTCGCCAAATAAAATGGATGAGTTTAAAAATATGAAAACAACGAGCGAACCAAACCTGGTTTCTCAAATTCTTGACAAACAAGAAAGTAAAATGGAAAGAGAGGTGAAGCTATTTATTGTTGTGTTTTAGAAAATATATTTAACTTATTTTTTAAATTGAAAAAGATGATACTTGTACATTGGAATCGAACCCGGGACTTTTGGCTTAGTACGCCAATGTTTTAACCACTGAGCTAGCTAGAAGTCGTCTTGTGGCCTAGGGTCATTCTTCAACCATATATTAAGGTGGAATCTCTGATGAGCTCTTCCGAGATGAAGGTGGTTGCGTTATACGATAGCTTATGATTTTAATTGATCACACATATTTAGCTGACGATTCCCACATGTCCATCACAGACTCTTAAAATGCGAGCAAACAAAGACCCTGGGCGCGGGACGACTCCTGGATTGCTCATTAGCTTAGAGCATCGGCGCAAAAGCCAAATGTTCCTTGTTCTATTCCTATATATGGGTGACATTTTTTTCTATTCAAATAATATGATATTTAGACGCAACTAACAGATATAATAGCTTGGTTGCTTAATTCATATATTTAACTTGCTGACTTAGACACAAGATAGTTTAAAAACCTCAAGTATCTACTAATGCACTTTTTGAAAAAATATTTTGTTGGTATAGTCTAGCATCATTGACAGAAAATCAAAGTTATATATAACCAGATTTCCTTATAAAGAGCCACTTAGAAGGTATTTCTTCATACCAAAGTCATATATATATTGAAGACACAGGTATCCGCGGTGTCCACGGTAACCATGGACGAAATAAAATGACCATGGACGTGACAATTCACACTGCAACCAGATGTCGGCGGATATTTTTGATGCCCACAAACTTGAGTTGCTATACTGTAGCGTAGTGTAGGCAACCACGTGCTCTTCAAATGCCGATGCGCACGCCGAATCCAGGCGGACGCCCCTACCGATCGCTCGGAGAGTGATAGGAAAACGTCCGTACCGCGGCCACCTCGGTCATCCCATGACAGCGTGGACGCCAATGTGAATTGCCCTTTAATGTTTGATGACATTCGTGTGTACATAGTTGATCTTTTCTTAAATAGTTATACTTAAACAACACTTAAACATAAGTACACTTATTTTTAAAGTTGACTTACTTATAAGTGTTATTTGTAGATACATTGACAAACAGTGAACTGGAGGTTAGCTGAAGCAAGATTTAATTAACTCACAATGAGATTTTTGTTTTTAAATGATAGCATGCAGGGACGTTCACAGGCAATTGCCCCTCCCCCCCACTGAGGTTCTTAGGTTGTACAAATAATATAAGTAGACTAATCCCGCCCAAAAGTGTTCCTAACTAGCGCTCAAACAGTGCCCCCCAGCCATCAAACAGAGCGTTATAAAATATAACTAGTAAAATAATTACTAACGCCCGCCACCCAGGCCATCCGCCGACTCTAGGGATGACAGTTTGGTTCACGCGCGAGCATTTCCAACAGCATTCGCCATTCAAATCGTCAAGGTCAAATGCCCACCCACGAATTTGGATGAATATAAAACATTTTTCTTATCTTATTTTCAGAAGACAAAGATCTCCCCCCCCCTCCCTCCACCACCGCCACCCCACTCCGAGAACAATCCTGTGGGTGCCCTTGATAACATGCACTCTTTTTAATATCTGCCCCCTAGGGTGAGCCAGGCCCATCCAGTGTCAACGGAGGAGGTAGCCAGAGCAGTTCTGAAGCCTGGACCCATCTTACGTTCCCGAAGATAAAAGAAGAAATTGAGGTACACTTGTCTAATAGTCCTATCAATTAATCGGCTAACCCGTTATATTGGTTGTATGGTCCAAGCAGTATCGCATCATCAAGATCACAGGAAGTTTAAGAATTATGATTACTCAAATAATAATAATATTTAGCACCGCGTCTTACTACCCGTTCGGGTTATACGCTTCTAGTACTAATTACTCTAATGGATTAAGAATTGAGAAGGTTGAATTAGAGGAAGTGAACCCGCATTTGCGTGGAGGGAGAGTGGAAAACCATTTAGGAAAGACCACCCCCAGTTCACCCGACCGAGATTCGAACCTCGATCTCCCTATCCTCAGCAGTAGAGCTTCAACACGACAAGCGCGTTAGCCAACTACACCACCGACGCGGGTGATTACTTAAAAATATCCATACTATATTATATTTCTTTTATCAGTAGGTACAAGTTATATAGCGAGATAAGATCTGTACTAACCTTTGGTCAACAAATAAGAGCAAATGTTTATAAAATATATCATGTTTAAAAGGTTAAAAATAATCGATCACTACTACTTACTAATTCTAGTTAATTCCATCTCCCCCACCCCCACAAAGGGTGTGTGACATTTTTTGATAAAGTCGGGAGAATTTAAGTAAATAATCTGGGGGGTAACGGGGGGAAAAAAGGTCGGGAATTTCATTGTTCAAGTTGTAGACAGACCAAAGGAAATTGGTATTGTTATTTAAGTAATAACATATTTTATTATAATTTGGTTTTATACACCTCATGTTATTTTATTCATCGAAAATATTTATGTTTCTAGATTGACTCTTATTCATCAGATGACGACCTTGAAATAAACCGTTTGGGTAACTCTGGTGCTTCATTACCTTTTACCTTCCCGAAACTGAAAGAAGAAATGGTATGGATATACTGATACAAAATACCTTCAGATAATTTTATTTTCTTAATCTATAAGTTAAGATTCGTGTATATTTTCTTAAAACTAGAGACAAAATAGATGTGTTATTTAACTTATTAGATTATATACATCAGTTACTAATAACTCACTTTAAGAGAAATAAGATAAGGTAGGTCATCGAGAGGAAGGGACCCGGCACGGAAGTATTAAGAGGACGGAAAACCAACAATGATTATCATGATATGGGGTTTGATTGAGGATGTCTGCCCCGCGATTAGGTACCAAATATAAAGATATGGGTTTTTATCGCCCTGCGATTGGGCATCAATTATAGTGATACTGGATTTTAAATTATGATTATGTGGATGTGGACCCTTGTATGCCTTACGGTGAGCATTAATTATAATGATACCCGGTTTTATGATGATACATATCCTACTACACACTTGTACATGGTTATATGATCTGATTACATGTAATTCTTATTCTTATGAGATGAATACAAATTATAATGTTACACACCATTTATTTAGATTATTACACTTTCTCTACTGTAGATTTGATATTAAAGTAATACAATTTTTGTTCAGTTATGGACTGACTCGGAGAGCGAGATGTCTGCAGTTCAAAATTGTTTTTACTGTGTGGATTCATACGCACAAGTGTCTTATATATGACCTACCCCTTGTTTCTTGGACCCCTTGTCACCGGTATTAAAACTAACTAATAGGAGAACTCTTGGCAACCTGATCTTGGGTAAAGGGAGCCAGCATGTCACATGATTTTTAAATATAACGGAGATGGTCTTTTAAAGGAAAAAAAAAAGTTTAATGGTGCAATATATTGAAATTACATCTGAAAATGCATGATTTTCCATGGATGAAGTATTAAAAGGATATTTTACATACAGTTATTTAAAGAAAAATTACACTTCATCCATGACTTTTTGAATATATATAAGAGGGGTCCAAAACAATATAATTACGTGATTGATTGAATGCGAAAAATAACGACTCGGTTCACAATGTTTAGCTTCATAACCTTGAATGACTCTCTCGCTGGCAGACCTTCCTTTTACAAACCTGACGCTGTTGGCTACTCATATGTACCGTGACTACAGTAGCCCCACGGCTTCTTTGGTGCTGACTGTCAGCTTACATTTAGGTATATACCTAAATTTTGACTGTCAGAAGTGACAGCTGCTAAACACATGTTTTTTTGCCTATCATTTGGTTTGGCGTAGAGATACAAAATTGGGTCTGGTAACGTTTCAAAGCCGTCAGCTGTCAGTCAGCACCAAAGAAGCCGTGGGACTACTGTGCAATCTGCAAACAAATGACTCAATTTATTTTCCAGTCTCTTGAAGAAAAAACTAGTGAAATTTGATTTACTTTCCTTAATTTACTCCCTCAGGGACCCCCCGCCGTCTCCTCTCCAACCCCCCCACTATATTATCAATTAGATGAACAAATCACTAAATAGTTTTTGTTAATTTAAAATATTCAAGCAATAATTTTACAAATAATATTTATGTCAAATTTAATGTTAAGAAGATATCACTGATGAAGTATTCTTATGGACATAATATAGGTTGGTTGGACAGTATTAAAATACCAATCACCCAACTAAATCAACTGGAATGTGTTTTTTATATAGCTTAATTTTTTTCATATTTGTGATGCGGCCAAAGAAAACATACCACATGTCAAAAAAATCATTTTCCAGTTTTTTATTACTACCGATAGAAAACTTTATTCTAAATATTAAAAAATTATCTCTCCAGCTATGAAATTACTTTTTTACAATATTTAAAGCATCAATATATATTTTTGTAACAATTTGTGATAAATGGCAGTCAAATTTTAAGGGATATTTTAACTTCCCGCACAGTACCTTATTTAAAGCTAGATTACTTGAATTATTAGTGTCATGGTAATCCTTTTTACTGTTTGCGATCATAATTAACGGTTCGAATTAACAAATGGCATTGAAAACTAGAAACCATCAATTTCGGCCCGAATTGACATTTTACGCTCTGCCGAACAATTTCTTTGGAAGACACACGGCATGTTTTTTTTTTTGGGCCGCATCACATTTGATTTAACTATCATCTCAAATTGATTTTTATTTCTAGGATGAACCACAAGTGTTTGGAGCACCAGAGCAAGATAAGCCTGAAATATTTACACACGACAATTTAATACTCGAATCTGTAAATACGAGAGATATTAACGATTACCAGCCTCAACGATCAACTGACGTACAGCTCACTTTAAATAAAAATGAACTGTTCTTAGAAAACAATTGTTTGGAAATTACAAAAAAATATTATCAAACACAAGGTGAAGCTTTTGCATCAACCTATCAGACCACAAGTGGTCAACAATGTGTTAACAACAGAGAGCTGGGTTGCGACACAAAGCAAAGAAAAGCATTAATATACAAATGTGATGTGTGTGGGGAGTGTTTTTCAACAAACAGTAAGTTTTCTGATCACAGAAAAGAGCACAGTGTGGATAGGATACATAAATGCGACGTGTGCAGTAAATATTTTAAATATAGATCTAATTTAACGAAACACATGAGCGCTCATTGTAATGCAAAAGAATATAAATGTGCATTGTGCGGTGAAAGTTTCAAACACTTTTTCCTACTAAACGAACACAGACTATCTCATCTCGAAAGGGAAACATACGATTGTGATATTTGCGGTAAAAGTTTTAAACAACGCTACAGGTTCAGTAAACACAAACTTTTGCATAACAAAGATGTATCATAAGCATGGGAAATTTGTGTTAACGGTTTCAAACACTATCTGCAACTAATTGAACACAAGACTTTCCCACAACGAAGGAAAAACATATGATGGTGACATTTTGTGGTAAATCTTTCTTATCATTATCAGAGTCAAAATGAGCACAAACTTTCGCATACCGGTGAAAAGACATACAAGTGTGAAATGTGTGGTAAAGGTTTCAATCATTATTAGTCACAATGAGCACAAACTTTTGCATTACAGTGAAAAGACATACAAGTGTGAAATTTGTGGTAGAGGTTTCAATCATTATTAGTCACAATTAGCACAAACTTTCGCATACCCGTGAAAAGACATACAAGTGTGAAATTTGTGGTAAAGGTTTCAATCATTATTAGTCACAATGAGCACAAACTTTTGCATTACAGTGAAAAGACATACAAGTGTGAAATTTGTGGTAAAGGTTTCAATCATTAATAGTCACAATGAGCACAAACTTTTGCATACCGGTGAAAAGACATACAAGTGTGAAATTTGCGGTAAAGGTTTCAATCATTATTAATCTCAATGAGCACAAACTTTTGCATTACAGTGACAAGACATACAAGTGTGAAATTTGTGGTAAATGTTTCAAACATCATTATTATCTCAACGAGCACAAACATACGCACATTGAGGAAAGATGATAAATATATGCGAATTTTGTGGCAAACATTTCAAACATATTTCTGGTCCTTGTGTACACACCAAACAAAATAGATTTACATATGAATTTTTTTTGCTTTAAGTTTACTTGACAAATCCTTATTCACACCCGGTCTTCCATCAGACCCGACAGAATAGAAACTGTGTCGATTTTGACAAAACTGCGATTCAAGTCCCAAAAAACAAACATTTCTGAGATTCCGACTCGCCAGCGTCTGTATTTGTCATAATCTGAAAGTCCCGACCTGAGGCGGAGAAGAACAAAAGGTGTCAGAGTATTTGGAAACACCATAGCAAGAGTTTTGCATGAAACCTCCCTCTACATGGTTCTGCCAGGTATTGAGCTCTATTGTATTGTTTTGTACAGTGACAGCAGTGTTTTCGCTATTCAAAAGCACATACAAATTTACTTACTCAACTACTTTTAACTTTATTATCATGTTTATCTTGTATTAACTAGAATTGACTACAACCAGCTTCATTGGCCTGATGATGACAGGGAAACCATGGTTCTAACCTGATTGGGTGTACTGAGATTAAACTTCAGTTTGTTTTCAGTCAGTTGGTTTGGTGGAAACAAGAGTTTCGGTTTTGTTTCTGAAAACTAGTTTCTGTTTTTGGATAAACAACTCGGTAGCAAGTATGTCGGTATGGTGGAAAATCACCCTTAATGTGGGCGTGTAGGAAAAGTGGGATAAGGACAGTATTTTTGCAATTTTCATACAAACTTAATCTTTTAGTTAGCTTAAAAATATTTCTCTTGTAGAAACATAGAGTTTAATCCTACATTAATCCATGTTCTTCGAATCAGTTTAAGTATGCCATTTCTGTGTGTTTAACTTGTTATTATATTTGTATTCATAGTTTTGTAAAGGTCTGTATATTTTAGGTGACAAGTGTAGTACCATGAACTCTAGACAGGGCCATTTTAAGAAAATGTGAGCCCCCCACCTCCCCCCTCCCTTTGTACGGCAGTTTTTCAGTTTTAGCATTGCATTATCATGCACTCATTACTTATGTTAATAATATCTAATGTTTTATGGAATATTAACTAACCCTTTACATTACTGTATGTTATTAAATGCAAACAAATTAAGCTAACAAAAGTAAATTCCTCTTTCCACTGTTATTTGCCAATGGGCCGACTGCGTTATCACAATGGTGCTGTATTCTACTGTACTGCGGCACATTACTCGAATAACATAAATATTAAAGTTAAAATCCCATCACTGATCAAACATTTATTGCTTTTAATTAACCGTGTACACTATTTAATGTGAAATTTAGAATAATTGTGATTGGATTTAACAAATTTTGTGTAAAATGCCCATCTACAACTGTTTGTGTGTCAACAAGTGTGTAACTGAGCGGAAATTAACTATCACTACTTATAATAGCAAAATTTAGGAGTCTGTAGAAAGGTACCTACTCCGATTTATAGAAATTTAGTTGTTTTTTTTGTTTAGAAATAAAAGTAAACTAAATATATTATGTTTATGTTCTATTAAGCAAGTAGCCTGATGATTCAAGTGTTGGAGATGAAATGCCCTTTTCTACCATTTTAGTATTTTAATGCATAGCCAATAGTTATCAAAATAATGTTAACTCAGTAAATTTATTATAAGTTTTTTATTACTTATTATTAATATAAATTTGCCATTAATAAAGAAGTCTTGAGTCGAAGGTTTAGCCTAGCGACTCCACAGCGCTGGTTAAGAAAGGTGTGTTCAAATCAACAATATTGGTAGGTCACGACAATTTTGCTAATTTAAACCAATGGCCATTTTGTATTACCCGCCTCGGTGGCATAGTTGGCTAACGTGCATGTCGTGTTGAGCTCGACTGCTGAGGACGAGGAGATCGAGGTTCGAATCTCGGTCGGGTGAACTTGGGGTGGTTTTTCCTAAATGGTTTTCCACTCTCCCTCCACGCAAATGCGGGTTCACTTCCTCTAATTCAACCTTCCCAATCTGTAATTAGTACTTAAAGCATATAACCAGAACGGGTAGTAAGGCGCAGTGCTAAATATAATAATAATAATAATAATTTGTATTCTATGCTGGGGGTCCGGGGTTCAATCTTAAGTCCCGGCACAAATTTATCTGATTACCAAACCCTTCCTTCTACCTCTGACAAGATATCTTGTGAATGTGGGGAATGCCAGGCCTCCATCGTGGTTCGGATTCCACGTTAAACTGTTGGTCCTTCATTTCATCTCACAATCACCCTACCATTACACATTAGCGTAAGTGCGTATAAACCCGAATGGGTAGTAAGACGCGGTGCTAATAATATGTTAGTCTATGCTAGTGTTATCTATTTCTGTTATCAAGGAGAGTTGTCATGGAAAGTAAACAAGACTTCAACATTCTTACATCTTAAGAGTAGCCATGTTTTAAGTGTTATTGTGACAAGTATAATCCTTTTAAATAAAATAGTTAATATGTGTTAATATGTTTATTTACCTGTAAACTGTCCAGTTTCCAACATATTTATATAGATTTCCATGAAATAGGCGACTATACCAGATTAAATAAATATTCAATTTAAATGATTCTAGTAGTGTAACTATATTTGTTTTTGATTGGCTGAACGCAAGGTGTTGTAACCCAAGAGATGGACATTTCCTTCCGAACTTACTACTGCGATTACAACATTCAATGTAGACAGTCAAAATTGCGGGCGTGACTCGATGTAGACAAGCCATAAGTGAAAAAAAAGTGTGAAAAGTGAATATAGAAGAGAAGTGTGTTTGTTCCTGTCTGGGCCTAACCTAACTATCCTTTCAGGTTGGCTTCCTTCACTAAATTTATTATTAGTACCGCGTCTTACTACCCGTTCGGGTTATACGCACTTATACTAATTTGTAATGTGATTATGAGATGAAATGGAGGACCTACAGTTTAACGTGGCATCCGAACCACGGTGGAGGCATGGCATTCCCACACATTCACAAGTTGTGGTTAATACACGTCTTGTCAGAGGTGAAGGAAGGGTTTGGGCATCAGATAAATCTGTGCCGGGACTGAGGATTGAACCCCGAACCCCCATCACACAAGTCTGAAACCTTACCCCTAGACCCCTAGCTGAAGATAATTATGTCACTATCACTTGGTACAGCAACACTAGTTAGGGTTGCCATATTTCTTTGTCATAAAACCGGGATCGAATTATTTTTAGAACAAAAACAAAACAATCTTAGAACATATATATATAAGGAATACATTTCTTAAGAATAAAAACAAAAAAATCACAGAAATAACCTCACAAATTTTACAACTCAACTCAAAAATCTGCTGCCAACTACAGTTAAAGGCAGAGATGTGTGAGCTGGGTGTGTCGTATGTTTAAAAATACCGAACAAGGTCGAGGTATGGCCGCTACCGGTTTGACAGCGCCAAACATGGGTAAGAATCGAAAAAAAGTGATAAACTGGGATATTTGAACATCTCGAAAGATCTCGCCAGGACACCGAGATTTGGGACTCAAAATCAGGACAATCTTGATTTATTGGGACACCTGGAAACCCTAACAATAGTAAACAGATATGTACCACTACTTTAGTGTTAACCTGGTTTGGATAAGCCTAGGGAAACACTACATCCAATCTAACCTTTATAATATGTTGGTTTGGTCGAGTGGTCTCACCTTGGTCTTTTAAACCCAATTAATCAATATCTGTTGCATTATATTTGTTACTCCTGTTTTAGTTCACTGTCAGAAATATAAATAATTGTAAACAATACAGCTAAAAGTGCTGTTCCCCTATGGGGTGGGTAAGAAAGTGTTAAATATGAAAATTAGTTTAGCAGCCATGGAATTAGTAATTATTTAATAAATGCTTTTTAGGGATATTAATCTATTTTAGTGATACATTAAACACAAATATGTAATTAGCATGTTTAATATATATTATGTTATGTCTATGCCAAATAAATACAAATTTTGTTTATATTTTCCAATTAGAATATAGTGTACATTTGTTTGTGTTTACTTTGAGAAACATTGTGTAGGTTTAGTTTGATAGAATCAATAAAAATAGTTCCAAACAGTATGCTTTTTATTTACATTTTCCTATTAAAATTAGGTGCACTATAATCACTTGGAAATTAAAAAAAATATATATATGTATATATATTATATATATATATATTTTTTTCAGTCAAATGCGAAAGAATAGTTGATGGTCGTTTATAGTGTTGTATAATTATGGGTTTTAGCATAAAAATTTTTTTCACAATATTAAACAATGTTTTTAAAAATCTAGAAGAATGTTGATATTTTCTAACATTTGCATGTAAAATATTATTTTAGTAAAATTGGCCAAATGAGATAACATCAGCTAAATAGCCAATATTTTGGTAAAATAGTTAAAGTATTAATAAAAATTACGGAAATTTAATACTTACCGAGCCATCGGGACCGTAACCTTAACCTATGGATGTATTGGTAATATTGTGTTAGATAGCAGCACATGCGGAAAACATGTTACAACAAATTTAACATGGACTTTACAGAGCTTTATTTTTATTAAGTAAATTGATCTGTGGTTCAACAGACATTAGAAAACGAAAAATTATAGTTTTCCCGTCCATAGTGTGCAACACACACACACACACACACAAAAAAAAAACGTTTGCATCAGAATGACAACCAGGCCAGAATTCATTACACCTTTTCTTTATTACATAAATGTATATATATTATATTTTTCATGATATATTTACACAGCACTACTAATTTCCTTTTGTAGCACTAAGTCATAGTTGAATGTTACTATTTAAACAAAAAAAGAGGTAATACCTATTTAAATTAATGTAATTAATATGGTAGGACCCGTAGAAGGTCTGGGGTTAAGGCTATTTACAATTTTTCTGTTATATTATAGTTGATTAAAATTTTGATGATGTTGAACCAATTTGTTTTTTAAAAATATTTTTATGGTGATCTGGTGGTCTAGGAGTTTTTACTGGACATATAATATTAAAACATTTGTATAGGGCAATACTAAATTTGGAATGAAGTTAATTAAATTAGTATATAATGAATAATACTATTATCATGTGCTTTAAAAAATAGACCTATCTTAATTTAGAAAAATCAATATGCAGAAATGTATTATTTGAAAATAAAATATAAAGGTAGAATTAACATTCGTTCTGATATTGCTTTAGGCGGAGTTTATAATTAAGTGATCAACAAAACATTAGTATCAATAATATCATTCTTATTGTCAAAATGCTATGAAATTTAAAAATTAGATATCCGAAGCATATACTCATATTTGTAATTTATTTTAATACGGAATTAATTTTCCATTCCTTCCAGTCACTTTTTTTGTTCGTTTACAAGCTGTATCCAAATAAAAAATAGGAAATATTTATTATAATGTTATTCGGTATTAGAAATTAAATTGCACATATATCTAAAGAATGGAAAATATTTTGATCATTTATGCTAGATTAAACTTAAACATTTGTCTATAATATTTTATTTAAAAAAAATCTAATAATGGGGTGACCCGATGGCTAAATATTTTATAACAATGGAAATTGATAAAAAAATAAATAAATAAAATGGAAAAATAAACTTATGTAAATTTTATTGAGAATGCCCACCATAGGAAAGAGGAAAACCGTGGGAGGAATCCATTGCACAAAGGTGATATCTTCTTTCTGTCTTTCTTCTACTGTCTACTTAGGTAGTTGTTCTTCATTAAATTTACAATTATTAGTTTATTTTTACCTTGCCTTTGTTTTTGTCAATTTCCGTTATAATAAAATAAATGTAAACAAAGATATAATTATAGTGAGATATTGAAGCAAACAAATTTAGATATTGTTTAAGTCTCCCTGGTGGAAAAGCACAGGAACATACCATAGTAAACCAAGGAAAACCGTAGTTGGTTTTGTATGGTTCTTTAAGGTCCAAGGAAA
>CABFVX010005787.1:0-12701 GCA_902151425.1 Timema shepardi
CCACCCCTGCTTGTTATGTGCTGAATATCAATGTTTTGCCTCCCCTTCCCTCTCAGGTGCATACAGCGACAAATTTGACATCTCGTAGCGTCGCCACTTGACATCGTGTTCCCCAAGTTCACTGCGTCGAAATATTCACCGTTTTCACCCCCTACAACTTAATGCTTTTTTTATTCAAAGGTCTGAATAGCCTTGTGTAAGTATAATGTGAAATTGCTTTTAATCCAGGTGGGTGCACTGATGGTAATTTCTTCCCCTCACCAAAAACGTGTTAGTTGAGCCCTTGTGTGTTTGCGCCCTGGGAAAAATATCCTTGTGTGTTTGCAACCCAATTTATATTCAAATCCTTTCTCATTGTTCTAAGGAAGGTAAATGTTTGTATTTACAATATTTGTTTATGTAATTTCCTTTCAAAAATAGTTAACTTTTGTTTTATTTCCCCTCCAGCAGATTAGAGATATCAATCAGATCAATGAATAACCTAGCCTATCCTACCAACATTCCTTCATACTAGTATGTAGTTCTTAAACAAAACCGATCAAAAACTAAACGTCATATACGTCCTCTTAATGACTTACAGTTGTTAGTATCAAGGCTTTGACTCTCCGACGAACGCGAACACTTACTATCTATTTTAGGCGGGTGCAAACGCTTCCGATTTTTCAAAAGGCGCTACCAACACGGGTGCAACCAACATGCCCCCAATATTTTATCCAAAAAATACTGGGGCATTTTATATTCACTGTTATTCTTGTAGCGGATTAGTTTGAATATACATCTCGTCCTGTGTATTTTTTTTTGTTGCGTCCGTGTAAAAAGCATTTAATAACACAAATTATATAGGTAAAAAGAAGTAGAAGGTCTGATTTAGAATATTATTATTACTATTAACACCGCGTCTCACTACCCGTCTGGGCTATACGCACTTACGCTAATGTGTAATGGTAGGGTGATTGTGAGATGAAATGGAGGACCTACAGTTTAACGTGGAATCCGAAACCACGGCGGAGGCCTGGCATTCCCCATATTCACAAAATGTCTTGTCAGAGGTGAAGGAAGGGTTTGGTAATCAGATAAATCTGTGCCGGGACCAAGGATTGAGCCCCGAACCCCTAGAAAATAATTTTGATGCCTTACCCCTAGACCGCCAGCTCACCCGATTTAGAATAAATGTTCCCAAATTTGTCTGGAGCTAAAGTCGGAAACCATTTAAGAAAAAATCCCATTCGGTTCAACCTGTCAGTATTTGAACTCTGATCGCCTCGTCAGTTGAAACTCCAACTATACTGCGTTTTAAACTGCTTTAGGATTGAGTCAGCGCAGCCGGAGTGGGGAGTGGAGGCCTGTCACATGCTCGACCAATTTGTGAAGGGTAGTTGTCATAGCAACCTATGCACGTTGCCTGATTTCTTGACAGTCACTGAGTATTCTTGCATAGTAGTAACGCGCAAACTCCAGCAATGTGGCAACTATGCTCCCCAGCCTACCCACCACGCTGATCCTAAAGCAGTTTAAATCACAGTATGTTAAATGTGTTAGTAATCCTTGTTTTATATGATTCAGTTACAAAGATTTAAAGGGTCAAAGTTTTTATTAACTCATAATTAATAAAAGGTTTTTTCCTTTTGTGTGTGTATGTAGCGTGTGTAGTGTTCACATATATAGTATATATTATTTGTTAGGAATAAGGAAGGTTTTAACTTAGAGGAAATGTACTCGCATTTCATTTATGTACATCCGACTGAAACTCAAAACACCGATCTCCCCATCATCGGTAATCTAGTTTATCACGTTGGTGACGCCTTTTAGACCATGTGGCCACCGAAGTGCCTCAGAGTTATAATAGAACTCTCAAAAAACCTTTACAGGATTTTATTTTCTAGCATCGTGTCTTACTATTCAATCGGGCTATACGCCTAAGTATTAATTACGCTAATGGTTTTATGAATTAGGAAGGTTATATTTAGAAGAAATGTACCAGCATTTGCGTGAAGGAAGAGTGAAAAACAATTTTGGAAAAAAGTACCTTCAGTAAGCCTATACCCAACCGAGATTCGAGCCTTAATCTCCCCGTCATCGACATTCTAATCTACCATGAGAGTAGCGCGTTAGACCACGCAGCCACCAAAGTGGATTTTACAAGAAAAAAATATTTAAACAAATATATAAATAATAAAAATAAATTAAACTAACTCATATGAAACAAAAGGAATCTAAAGAAGTTATAGATTCTCTTCGTCCAAATTCTGGGAAGATTTTTCGAAAAAAAAAAATTACAAAAAAACTGTATTCTAAAAGAGGGCTAGTTCAGCAGGAACAACTTTAGAAAGGATTCTAAAACAAAATTAGGAGGATCCAGAAACCTTTTGAGAAACACAGAAGCCATAGAAAAGCAACGTTCCCCCTCCCCAGTCCACAAGGCAACTTTCTTGATATCAAGGAAATGTTTGACGATCCGACACTAAATCCGTAAGGGAGGTCGCAAACCTGCTTCCTCGAAAACCTTCCCTTGCGAGTTCATGTTGTTAGTGAGTTGCGCTGAAATCCCCTCTTTCACCCTTCACGTAGGTCGGCATCACTGAAAAGGTTTATGTTTAGTGGTAGCAGAGGGATTTGAAGGGGCGAACCAACTCCCCCCACCCTCCTATTCTTTTCTCCCAAGGGCGCTCCGCAAACGACGCGTGCACAAGAGTTCGACTGCAAAACAGACACGTTGATTCTTGATCCACTAATAGTACTCTTATTTACCCCCTACGGACAAGGTCGGGAAAATAAGGGGAGCGGAAGGAGCTAAGATTACGATCCTGTTTGTTGTGTTAAAAAAAAAAGGACTGGTGTTTTAGGAAGTGACACAACAGCACACATTGAGATGGCCGTTCTACTCACGTATCCTCTGATTACAAAGTTTCTAGAGATTTAGATATGTTTCCTCTTCTGATATGCTCATATAGAGAAAGTAGGCCTACTGTAAAACAGAAAATGGTCGATGTGGGTTTTTTTAAATCTAAATTTCATGTACCCCCAACTATGTAAAAGATTTTGTTGTTGTTGTTGACACGACATTAGAAGGCTTATGTCTATAAGTGTGTACCTACTTCTCTATAGGGTTGTGCAAGATTTTCTTCAAAATTTGGTGTAGATTAAAATTCCTTCTACCCACTTCAGTGGTTGAATGGTCTAAGTCAGTGGTTCCCAAACTGCGGTACGTACAATTATTCCTTATGGTGCGCCAGGAGAAACAAAATGAAACAAACAATTTAAAGTCGTAACAAGATAAGTTCTAATCAAGATTTAAAATATATAATGTCCAACCTAACCAAAAGGAAGAGAGATCTAGACAGTAGTTGAAGTGGTATAAATTAGTATTTTTTTAATACATTTTCTTGATATTTGTACACTATTATACGTATCGATTGAATAGAAATGTTAAATAATGATAAATACAAAACTTATTGTATGAATGGTGTTATATCCCTGGACGCATTAAAAAATGTACCGAAATAATAAATGTTCAGCGTTTTATTGATAGTACCCCAAATTATGGAAACTAATGGGGTGGTATACCATTCAAACAGTTTGAGAACCGCTGATCTAAGGCTTAGATCATGCACCCACCAAGTTGTCAGCCTTACGTTGGTCGATTACCATATGGCCCGATCTTATAAGCTGAACCATAGTGTAACCCACCATGGTGATTTTTTCACCTTCCAAAATCCGAACAAAGAGCAGTCTTAAGTGGATATACACTCTCATTGGTCACTACTGTGAAATTCTAATGGCTGTGGCAAGAAGTATAGGTCATCCATCTTTCATATTTCAATCCAACACATGATTTTGTGTGTGTGTGTCAGCAACGCATTTTACTACCTTTTTGGGTTATCCGTATACACACAGTATAATAAAGCCAGGTTGAATTTAGAAGAAATGTAGCAGCATTTAAGTGGAAGGAGAGGGGAAAACAAATTTGTTGATAGCCATTAGACAAGTATTTGAGCACTGATGCCTCCATCGTCGGTGAAAAGTATATTGCTAGAGTGACGGCTTAAGCCATGAGACCACCGAAGCGGGTCACACACACTCTGAGTTGCGTGTGTGTACACAAAGGATGTGAAACGTGACTAAGCCTAAGAACCGCCGACGTTTGGCTTAGGAAAATCTTTTTTTTTAGCACCACTTCTTACTACTCGTTCGCTTATTTACTATTTATTTACACTAATGGTTTTAGAGATTAGGAAAGTTTTATTTAAAGGAAGTGTATCCGCATTTGCGTGAAGGGAAAGTAGGAAACTATTTAGAAAAAACACTCTCAGTACACCCGACCGAGACTCGAACCTTGATCTCCACGTTATTGGAAATCTAGTATATTGCGAGAGAAGCGCGATAAGCCATGTGGACACTGAAGCGGGTGAAATCCAATTTAATTTATTAACTTAGTGTCACCATTATATGTGTCACTTAACCTTTGATATAACCATGGTTCTAGGAACATTATAAAAACTGATTCTGTGATTATTTTTCACTGTATATGTACCATGCAGACTTTCTTACTCCTTTGCCTTGAACCTAATTGCTTATACAGTAAAACCCCGTTATATCGAGCCTGGCAAATCCAACATTTCAGATAATTTGAACACACTTTTTGGAAAACGGGAGGGGCGGGGGGGAACTAAGCCAAATAAAATTTATTTTATTTGCTAGCAAGCTCTAGGTTAAAATAGAATTGTAAGAAACAATTATATCTGATAATAAATGCTTAATATTTACATGTTGTAGTCAACACAATGTGTTTTCCTGTAACTACAAATAATTACGATACATATTTGCGTGTTATACATCAGCTAAATAAATAAAAATTTGGCTAAGCTCATTCAACCTTAATTTAAAATTCGTGTAAATACTGCATATCCCTGTATTAACCTCTTAACCTGAATTTTCGCTGATCCAAACAAGCTTCGGTCCCAATTAGTTCTAATTAACGAGGATCTATTGTAGCTTGGAAACTAGGAGGTATCTTACATATCCTCATGTAGGAAAATACTTAACACTGTTACAGAAACACATAATATGTTTAGTGAATTTTCAACTCCTCTTTCCCTAAAGTTCAATTAGAAGAAATAAATGTATGTAATTTTCAAGGGATTAGCCGATGAAACTTTTGTTATAAATGTTAAACAATGCCTAAATACAAATTGTAATAAAAATTAAGTCTGTGCAAACCGTTGAAATTTCGAATTCAAATCTGAATCTTAGTAAGATTCTGATTCGATTTGACATTATGAATATTAATATTGAAAGATTCGAGCTCAATTGGAAATTTTGAATCTAAATAAATATTAGATTCGTATTAGAGTTTTTATCTCAAAGTTGAAATCCATTCATACTTAGTTAGCAAATTAATTTTATAATAAGACCGAAATAAATTGCGTGGTAAAGTGAATAAAGAAATTAGTTTGAGTTCTAGGTCATAAATGAATCCCTTGAGTGACAATTGGTTGTGACAGTGAATATATTATATTATGATTAAAAAGGTGATGTGAACTTTATCTGATTTATAATTTTTTGAAATATTTGTTACATTATATTTTAAATAAACATAAAATGTATCTAAAATGTTTACGAATACTTTTTTAAATATTTTATTATTGGATTGGATTTGGAAACATAACATTGTAAAATATTCAACACAGATCTGATTTTAAACTGTATCATAATAGATCCCAAACAAATTAATCATTATTAATATTATCGTCCTATTATCCTTTCGGGTTATACGCTCGCTAATGTGTGATGATAGTGTGACTGTGAGATGAAATAGATGACCTACAGTTTAACGTGGAATCCTGGCACTCCACACATTCACAAGTTGGGATTAATACACGTCTTGTCAGAGGTGAAGGAAGGGTTTGGTAATCAGATAAATCTGTGCTGGTACCGAGGATTGAAACCCGAACCTTCAGAATAGAAGTACGACACCTTACTCCTAGACCATCAGGTCACCTTCAAATTAATAGAATTACAACTTAACCTATTTTTAAAATAAAATATTTGTTCCAATTTTTTGTAACAAAGGATTCGAATAGGATTCGATTCGATAAAAAAAATCTAGCACGAGATTCAATTCGGGTTCAATTCGAAAAAATGTTAAGGCAGAATATACGATTCAGACTCGACTAGACAGTTTTTTAGGCATGAGATTTGATTCTGATTCGATTCAAGTAGGTTAGTCAAGATTCGGATTCTATTCTAAATTGCAAATGAGGAATTCACACAGGCTTAATCAAAATCGTTAAAACCAAATTCTAGACAATTTATTTTCTTTTTACCCTACAGCATACTAACCTTAATTTTAGAATTAGATCGGTATTTTAAACAAAAGAACACCTTTAGAGAAACTTATGAAAACTTTTGATTCCATGTTCTAGCCCAATTGGTAAAGGTTTTGGTTTTCGGCGGGGAGTAACAAACAGAGGGAATTGCGAAAACCTTTTTCAGGGTGTCATGAAAACTCAACATCAATCAAAATCTCGAATTAGATTTTTTGACTATCACAATACTTCCTTTCCCCTAAGATTTGCGAGAAATTAAAAATGTAGCAATAATAGTATCACCCGTATATCTACTTACAGAGTATTGAAATTTACCACTCCTGTAATATCACTCAGATCCTGTTGGAATTTACACAAGGACGGAGGAAGGGTAAACGGAACGAGGCCATACCCCGGTGGATTAGTCGGTAAAATCCCTCGCTTTCGGGTGTTTTATCTAGTATTTACTTGACTGTTGAGAGGGGCAGAAGAGGGATGGGTATGTGGTGGTATGATGTGTGTATGGGCGAAATAATAGCGTGTGATTAAGTGCTGCGCGGCCATTTTTGTTAGTGCAAACACTAGTTATATGTGAAGCTGTGCATTCATCGAGCAATATAAACTTGTAATATTTATAAAGCCACGAACATTGTTCTACGTTGGTGGGTGGAAATATAGTAGAACCTTTTTTAATTCGAGGTTCAGGGGATATTTAAAACAATTCTAAGTCTCCCAAATTTGAACTAACCATTGTTATGAGTATCTAGGCAACTGGTACAAAATAAATCAACAACCTCAAAGTATGCTGCATATAAATACACTTTTTATATAAGCTATATAAAACACTCATACTATATATATATATATATATATATATTTACACAATTTAATTTAATTTAATTTAAACACAAACTATAAAAATTTGGAAAAATTAATAAGAAGATTACAGAATTAAATCAGTTTTTTGCAATTTCATGACATTACATTGAAAAAATTAATGAACTTAGTTTGTTGTAGTTTGCTTATCTTGACGTAAAAAATAAACATTTTCAAGTTCACCGATTAGATTAAAAAGATTATATTTTACATCTGGTTTGGATTCAGTGAATCTTCTCTTTTACTATGCGTCAACAAATTTATAGTTATTTAACTTATTGACATATTGGGTGATTTAATAAAGATCATTAACCTAGGTTTGAAATAAGTAGAAACTCGACCAAATTAACGATTGACTTCGAGTTATCCAAATATTTCCTTTTGAAATTCGAATTAAATGTTGTTTTTTACCAGGCATTTAGATAGTAGCTTCACCGAGAATTATGATGGATTCGGACCATCCAATTTTTCGAATTAACTATTATCGAATTATCCAGATCCTGATCTATATACACATACACTATATAGAATGTCCAAAAATGATCTTTTTAAATTATATCGGTTATAAAAAGTCAGCCTAAAGGTGTAGGAATAAATATTATCTTTAAAACTTCGATACCAAGCGAAATATCTAACAAACATACATATAATTACCATTTGAGGATGTGTAAACACGAATAACACAAAGTTTTGTTTATGTTGGATAATAGTTGCCCACACAATCTTAGAACATTAATTGGGTGACCTGGTGGTCTAGGGGTAAGGTGTCAGACTTCTATGCTGGCGGCTGGGGTTCAATCCTCGGTCCCGGCAAAGATTTATACTGTAGGTCCTTCATTTCATCTCACAATCACCCTACCATTACACATTAGCGTAAGTGCGTATAACTCGAACGGGTAGTAAGACGCGATGCTAATATGAATAATAGAACATTAATTCCCTAAAACCGGAAAGATGTTGTTGGCATTATGGCTTATGTCACCCATATGGGCATACCAGGGAAATATTAAACGTATGCACTCGAATGCCCATAGATAGAAACAATTTTTTTTTTCAACGCGTCTTATTACTTGTTCAGGTTATCCAAGCATGCAGTGTAGTTTTGCCAAAACTAGCCAATCTTTAGTGTAGAGAACATAAGTTAAGAACAGTGTTTTTGTAGTTTTTATATCAAAACTTTTTTTTACCAAAATAAATAAAATACTTCTCCAGTAAACACATAAAGTTTAATTTTCTTCCCATGGTAACATCAACAGTTGTTGAATATCTGTCAAGAGTATAGTGGCACTAGATAAGCTTTTTAAATGAAGAGAAAAAGTCGTCATTAAATTCGAGGTCACTTTTGACAGCTATTCAAGAATTACTGTTGAGATAACCATGCGAAGAAAATTTAACTCTATGTTTTTGGTGAATCGATATTTGATTTATTTAGACAAACAAATATTTTGTTACAAAAACTGCAAACAAATTCTGCCCTCGACCTACCTTAAACTGTAGGCCTATCTGTGACATATTCTCTCAGAATCTGTCCCTATTTGAAGAATCATACATGGGCTCTACACTACATAGTACATACCTATAATAGGAAATGTATTTCCATGCATTCTTAACCATTGTATGTTCTATAGAGTGATGATAAATTCTCACAGGTACACTTTAAACGAGCTATGTTTACTCCGGCAACACTCCACGATAAGTCACTGGAAGTTACCCAGAATTATCCCTAAGGAACGCAGAGATAAGCACAATTAGTGGGAAAAAGATTTTTTTTTAATTCCGAGAAACCATTTTTACTTATTTTTTATTATATTATTTATATAAATTTAAAGTAAACCGAAAATGAATAAAACGTCAGTAAACTTACCAACGACCCGCTTCGGTGGCCGCATCATCTAACGCGCTATTCTCATGTTAGACTAGACTGCCAAGGTCGGGGTGATTGGGGTTCGATACCAGTCAGGTGCATTGAGGATTTTTTTCTAAATGGATTTTCACAAATGTGTGCACATTTCTTCTCAAACTTTACCTTTTTGCCCCTACACTATATACGGTAAGCTTGGATGCATAGCCAGAAACTGAATATATAATTTTTATTTTTATAGCGTTCTTGTCGTGTTCTTTTCAAATATTTTTTAATGACGACAGAATTTAGCTTAGTAATTATCTCGTCTGCCTGGAGTGATAAACGGCTGGAATATATATATATATATATATANATATATATATTGTACACGTCATATGTAACTGCTTTTAACCATACACTTTTTTTTAGCACCATGTTTATTATCATTTCAGGTTGCACGCATATGTAGTAATTACGCTAATAGGTTAGGGATGAGTAAGGTTAACTTTTTAAAACAAGTGTACTTGCATTTGCGTGTAGAGAGTGAAAAGCTATTTAAAAAACCACCCTCGGTACACCCGACCAGGATAAAACCCCAATCTCCACCGTCATCGTCAGTTTAGTCTATTGCGAGATGAGGCCTTAGACCATGTCGCCACACAATTAACAATAACTGTTATTTATTTGTTGTCTATACAACCTGCATATTTATACACCATGATGTACACGATGTACTAGTGATTATTCTGGTGTAAATGATAGGACAGGAGGTGTAGGCATGATAAAATTAAGGATACAGGGGGAAAAGGAGGAGTGTCCTGTTTAAACTCAAATTGAGTTAGTGCTACTATCTGTTAGACAATCATGATTCCTTTATAATCCTTTTGAAATTATGATTAAAAGACGCCTCGGCCATATTTGAATTAATTAATTTAAAAAAAGTATTTGCTGGGAGAAATAAATGTCGTTTTCCTATAAAAAGTGTGTAATACGACTTTCCCTATTTTTTCCCCTGTACCATTCAAATACTAAACGGCTTATTTTGTAACCGTTTCAAATCTATATCAGATCGGTTTTATGTGTTTATTAGGTGGTTTTTGTTGTTGTTCAGAAGTTTTAAATAGATCTATTTTAAACCTAAGAAGATTAACAGTTTGTTTATGAAATAACTTTTTTATATAACATAGTACAAACATACATGATTGTTTTCAACAAAGGATTAGATACCTATATTATATTAAATGTGTTAATTTTATCCATGACGTTATAATATAAAAGTAACATTTTCATGCAGGCGAAATTAGTTTATTAGAGTTAAAATAATTACTGATATATTTTTATCGATGTGATGTAATATTAAATTAAACAGTTTGAATTTTTAAGGGTTCTTTATTTAAAAATTCATCAAATAAATGAATTAATGTTTGTGTGACACATATTATAGCCAAGCCCTTAATTTAGTTGAATATAAATAAAATTCGTTTATTTGTATAACCAAATACTATATTTAACAGAAGTTTTAAAAACAAGCAAGTACACAAACAGAACATACTTTAATCACTAAAAATAAATCTTTATTTCAAATACTTTACCATACTTTTGTTTATCTAACCCTTGTCCAAAGTTAAACTCTAGAACGTAAATCAAACCATTGAGAAGGGTGTCATATTGTTGATTAAAGTCTCTTGAGTCCAAACATTATTATTATTATTATTATTAGCATCGCGTCTTACTACCTGTTCGGGTTATACGCACTTACTCTAATGTGTAATGGTAGGGTGATTGTGAGATGAAATGGAGGACCTACAGTTTAACGTGGTACCCGAACCAAGATTATGTCCTGGCATTCCACACATTCACAATTTGTGATTAATACACGTCTTGCCAGAGGGGAAGGAAGGGTTTGGCAAATTAATAATACAAATACACGCTTCGGTGGCCGCGTGGTCTAACTAGTTACCCTCGTGATAGACTAGACAGCCGAAGATGGGGAGATCAGGGTCCGATCCTGGTCGGGTGAACTGAAGTTTTTTTTTCCTAAACAGTTTTTCACTCTCCTTCCACGCAAATGGTGTTATATTACCTATGAAATTCTTCCTTTCTCATTCCTACACCATTATTGTACTGTAATATATGCGTACAACCTGATCATATAGTGAAACGTGGTGAAAACCAAAATTGATTCTGTTCGAAACTATTGACCTAAGGGGCACATGGCCTTGTACAAACTTTCAATCCCAACTCCTCTCCCCCTCCCCTTCACTCCTTAATGTGACACCAGTCTGAGTTGTTGCCACACAACAGCTGAGCCAACAACAGTGGCGCGTCCATGTTTCGCGGCGGGAGGGGGAAATAACAAACTAAATCCCACCCCCCTCCTCCAACCCAGCCCTCTTGGCTCCCTTACCAGGAGCCCCGCACTTGGGTTGAGAGGACAAGCTCTTGTTGTCCTAGCATGGTTTAGGGGAGGAGAAAGGGGGTAGTTAATGGAAGTGAAGGGTGAGGAACATGATACTAGTTGTCCCAACACGTCATAACAAGCAGAGTCGAGAGTTTGTATCTTGTGTACCTTATACGCTCGCAGTGTTGCCAAATGTATGATCTGGGTATTGTACGATAATCTCACCATCGAGGTCATCCTTAATAATTTAGGTAAGGCTTTTTTCATCATTTTTTACCCCTTATTTATCCACATATGGCATCGTAAGGTTTTTCATCGATCCACTCTCCTCCTTCCCTATCTATCATTGGTATTTTTTTTTTTTTAGGATTTCTTAAATTACATTTTTTTCAGCACCACGTCTTACTACCTATTCGGGACATATGCTTATGTACTAATTACGCTAATATGATACATAATAATTGTGTGCATCGCCCATTTAATAAATAAAACAACAGATTAAAAAATTATATTTGCGTTCAAGGGAGGAATAAAAGCTGTGAACGTCACCCATTTTAACAAAAATTTAATCAAGGAAACAATAGTTTAATTAAGAATAACAAAATAAAAATTGAAAATAAAATATCAAAATAAAATATGTTATCACTTGGAAATTTACAGTGAAGTTTTTTTCAAATAAATTGTTTATTTAATTATTAATTTAGTTTCGTAACTATTTGTTTTAGCACCACGTCATACTACTTTTTTTTTTATTAGCACCGCGTCTTACTACACGTTCGGGCTGTACGCACTTACGCTAATGTGTAATGGTAGGGTGATTGTGAGATGAAATGAAGGACCTACAGTTTAACGTGGAATCACAAACCACGGTGGAGGCCTGGCAGTCATACTACTTGTTCAAGTTATACTCTTATGTAAGCTTACTAATTACATTAATGAGTTAGGATGAATGTAGAAAACATGTACCCATAATTGAATAGAGGTAGAGAGACAAATCATTTAGGAAAATTCCTTCTCAATGCACTCGATCGGGATCTGAGCGCCAATCTTGCCGTCATTATTAGTCTAGTATATTGTGAGTGGGACGATTTAGTGGGTAGTGGAAATGTACTCAACACTTTTATCTCGTTGTCCTACGAGGATGAATTTATCGTTCATATCATACAATGGTTATGTCTTTGGGGCATTTGATTTTCTTATATCTGATCTTTTTGGTGTGTGAATTTATCTCAGGTGTAGCTTCATTTCTTCGCAAGTACAGCCCTATCATCCTCCC
>CABFVX010005788.1:0-46806 GCA_902151425.1 Timema shepardi
CACCAACTCTCACCTTTTTCTCAACGACACAAACGCTATCTTTGAGATTTTTCTTGACATTAGCTCTGTCCAAACAACGTTAAGTGAGAGGAGAGGAATGGAAGGATAGAAGAAGATGGAGGAATTTTACTAAACCGACCCGGCCACAGGCTGGAAACAGATGTGTTTTCTTGCAGAACAACACCTTTAAATATGTTTTTCTCTAAAATGATCTTGGAACCATTTTTAATGAAGTATTCCTCACATAAGTTTGCTGGCTATCCTGTTCAACTTAAACCATGGTTTAGTCTAGTGCTTTATTCCAAATTACAGGACTTATTACTTTTTCCTTGAGTGTGTGTTTGTCCACAGCCAAAGATATGAGAAATTTATTTTCACTATAGCAATAGTTTACCACAATGTTTCAAACAGTTCCTGTTTTTATTAAAAATTGTATATTTTGGTCTTTCCTCTTTACTTTTTTTTTAACAATGCCGAAATATTACTCATTTTGGGTTTGAATGTGCGTATGTGCCTACAACTACTATAGAAGAAAGATGTCACCTCTGTGCATTGAATTTTTTTCACATTTTTCCTCTTTCTCTAGGTTGGCTGTCTTGATTAAATTTGCACTAATTAGTTTAGTTTCTTTTTCTTTATTATCAATTTCAAATGTTAAAAAACATTTAGCCACTAGGCCTTCTCATTGTTAGACATTTTCCCAATATAAATATGGGTGTTCAAAGCTACAACTTTGCTTCAAAAAAAGCTTTGCCAGTAAAAAATACTCAATTTGTCTAATTATTGTCATTCTGAGCTGTTATATTCATTGCAAATCAATATTAATATGATAAAAAAAACCTTAATTGAATTGTAAGTTGTGATAGTAACTCAATTTATCAAATTAGGTTGGAATATTACAAAAAATTGTTCAATAAAACATTTTCCAGGTGATTTTAGTGGATAAAGTTTTTTAAATACCAACAATGTATTTTTTTCGAGCATACAAATATATCAACTTAAAGACAAAAATTAATACCAGAAAATTAATTTGCCCCATAAATATGGATTTACATCCAGTTGTCATTTAACATTTCTATTTTCAATAGTAACTTAAGAATAAATGTGAATACAGTTGGAAAGATTTTTGAGTAAAGTGTAGGTTAGAATTTGAGAAAATTAATGTAAAAATATTGTGTATTAAGCTGGTGGGAATCCATTATTTTTAGACTACCGTTGACAGGAAGATTGTAGTTCAATCCTGGCCGGGTGTACTAAGGATGGTTTTCCCTAAATAGTTTCCCACACAAATGTGAGTACACCTCCAAATTCAATCTTTCTAATTCTTAACACACTAGTCACTAGTAAATAGGCATATAGGCCTAACTGGAATGAGTTATAAGACACGGTCCTAAAAAAACATTACTAAAGGTAATGAAAATATTAAAAATAACAAAACTCTACCACGTAACTGATTTAAAGTCTGATAATATTAATTTATTAAGTATGAATCAATTACAGATTTGAATTTTGAGCAAAATCTGTCAAATCTGAATCTAAGAGTTGTTTGGATTCGAAATTTTGAATATAATCCGAATCTTCCAATATTAAAATTCAGTTTTGAAACTATAGGCTTATGGTGAATATGCATCGATTTTTATTTAAAGCCCTTTAGC
Organism: Timema shepardi; assembly: GCA_902151425.1. Taxonomy (NCBI): domain Eukaryota; kingdom Metazoa; phylum Arthropoda; class Insecta; order Phasmatodea; family Timematidae; genus Timema; species Timema shepardi. Next base: position 1,656 of record CABFVX010005788.1, read on the forward strand.
TAGGTGAAAAGATTAAAATATCAGGATTTCAAACTTGACACAATTACTTTTAATTCTGTGATTCACTAGTCGTTCCAACAGTCATAAAACATTCTGGCAAAGGTCTTGGCTCTGCACTAGTAAAAGAGTTAGCATTTCCTCAGATAATCGAGTGCAGGTTCTGCAGTGGCGTATTGCTCTGCCACTGACACCATCATGTGTGATAACACTTTTCAAATGTCTCAAATATAACTTTAATATGAATCTAGTTTTCTGAAAAGAAGGGGTGTGTGATTAGGTATTTCTCACTTCGAGTCAGTTTAAATTAAAACAGTTCATTTTGGGTTCAAGTTTGTACTATAAATATTTCAAGTTAAATTATTTTTAATAAACATGCAACACATAATTATTTTAAAAGTTTTGTAAATAAAATAGTAATCACACAAATTTGGATTTTAAAATAATTTTATTATTATATTTTTGTAATCATATAAAAGGAAATATTGAGGGGATCTATTAGCTGTGAAATAACATCTTAGAATTGAATCAAATCAATTAATTTAAAAATTTCACAATAAAATAAAAAAATCATGTTGACTCCAATTTTTTGAATTTTGTAAAAATCAGTTCAAACCAGTCACTTAAGGCTGTTGGTCAAAGTCTGAAACACAAAGCCTAACTATTTTTTACTAGGCCAAGATATATTTTGAATACATCTTCTAGCTTTACTTTGTGTCTGTGTATGTTAACCATGTTCACACACACACACGTATCTAACCACATGATCCAATCCTTGTATGAGAGTACTGCACTTTGTACCAGTGATATTACAGTTCAAATAAACTACTAAATACAAGGTAGGAAAGTTTAAAATTTAAACTCTTTATATTTCTTGGCCTGCTTGTTGTCTTGATGCTGCTGTCGTTGCTTTCGTTTGTTCTGAAAATCAACATACAAGTACAATTACTTCACATACCTCACATGAATGTCTTGCATGCAAGGTCTGGTCTAGTTACCGACCTCGATCACAATTCAGATTAACCACAGTTTCAAAGCTAGGCTCTTTCAGTTTATGATTATTTAATAACTGATGAGAGGAGAATACAAGAGTAAATCCTATACACACATCACAAAAATGTAGATCCAAAGGTCAAAATGAAAACACATCAGAGTAATTTTTATAGATACATCACTGGTATGTTCTTTTTCCGAACAAGAGTTTATTTAGTTTATGAATATGTAACTGCAAAAACAGTAATACTATCAGCTTAATTGAAACTTCTATAAATTGATTAATAATATGAAAACAGAATAGTCTACCAGTAGATTTGTGTTGTAGGAGTATGTAAGCTTTGAAAATTTCAAATTCACATTAAATATTTGTTAGAGCTGGGCCAATCAAATATTTTTCCAAGCATTAGGTTCATTTAGTTATAAATAGTACAAAGATAGCATGTTAAGGTTATTTGTAATAGAGCAATAGGCTAAATCCTGGTTAAAATTAGAAGGTACTGCCAGCACACTTACCTTGGTGATAATGGAGTGGAAATAGGATAAAACACTAAAAAACAGATTTTTAAGGACATGCTTTCACTGTCGGCTTCATCATGTTAAGAAAGAAGACTTATTCTCTTGGTTGGACTGCAAGGTTGACTGTCTAAAGGTCTACTCTCTTTACTTAAGTTTACTGCGAAAGTGAAAGCTCGTCCTTAAAAATATGTATGTTTTAAGTGTTTTATCTAAATTATTTCTAATTCAGTACTGCTAAAGCAGGCATGTCAAACTTGCTGGCCGCATGTGGCCCTACTTTTTTTCATAAACGCGATTGTATTGTGTCAGCGAATATAAAGGGGTAGAAAAAGAGATAGCAGGAAAGTGTGTGTCAGCAAGCAGTGGAGTGATACATTTTTGTCCACTTTCCGAGAAACCTAAATGATAACATTAGCCTGGGCAAACTCACTGTAGAGAACAAGCTGACACAATAGAGAAAACATTATTTTCGTTGGCAGTTTCCTACTTCAGAGTTAAGAGATAACAAAAGTATTGAAATCAATCTAATTTGTCTGCCATAGAATCTGGTTGTGGGATTTCTTATAATTGTATTTGGTGAAATATGTATTATTAGATTTAGTAAAGGGTGACTTGTTAATAATGTTTCAAATAGTGTGCCTCAAAATGTCTTTTTCAAAGCCTTTGAAAGGCAAAATCGAAGAGGAAAGTCGTGTGCTCGAAAAAAATAAATTGGAGCTGACATTTTGTTCACCTAATAAATAACAAAATTGTCTTGTATGTAAACAAAGTATCAGTGTTTGCAAAGAGTACAATAAATATTAATTGTAATTATAGTACTCTCAAGGAGAAGTGTGATTTATTTGTTGGAAAATTCAGATAAGATGAATTGAACAAGTTGAAATTAGGTCTTAAAAACAACAAAATATTTTTCAATGTGTTAGTAAAGTAGATGTGAGAGCTCAGCAGTAAGAGCCAGTTTTACCTAGTATCAAATTCAAAACCTTTTACAAATGAGCAATTTATAAAAGAATGCTTGATTGAAACTGCAATTAGGATGTGCCTTTATAAGGTAAAAGGTTTTCAAAGGATTAGTCTCACATGAAACACAGTATCTGAATGCATAGATGATATTGAAAATGATTTAGGGAGTAGGAAAACAGAATGTCACAGTTGGCAATACGATTCCAAATTTTCAATGTGTATTATTCATCAGGAAGTGTTGTGTTGTAAAGTTTTAAAAATGAATTATGTTTTAAAATGAGTTGTAGGAATAACCAATTTTATTCAAGCCCGTGATTTAAATCATCGACAATTTACTTCTTTACTTTCCGACTTGGACTGTGATCGTGAAGATTTGCTATCCCAGACAGAAATTCATTTGTGGTATTGGCACAGCCCTGATATTTGTTAACTTTAAATTTGTTTGAAGAAATTAAGTTTTGACAATTAATAAGCTTTGCCAATAATTTTTTTAGCAATGTGTTTTTCTTACTACCCTTTGGGGTTATAAGCTTATGTACTAATTACTTTAATGTGTTATTAATTAGGAAGGTTTGATTTAGAGGAAGTATACCTGCATTTGTGTGGCTTAGGGAAAACCACCCTCATTAGACCCAACCTGAATCGAACCTCAATCTTCCCACTGTATACACATACATTATGCAAATGACAAAACTTTGTAATAGGATAGTTGAATAAAATTTTGTAGCAGCACATTTTTGCAAGTGTCTAAAGCTAAATATGTGCAATATAATATTTTTGCTTTGCTTCTTATCAAAAAAGTGAACTTCACATATCTGTATTGCACAGAACTAAAAACGCATTTTATATTTTACAATGCTGTAAAATGTTGTAAGATTTGAATAAACTGGTAACTTGTAGAGATCAAATTAATTTCTCGTATTTTCTTTTAGCCTTTAAAGGTTAAATTTTTTTCATTTGGGAAAGGGAGAAGATAAACACATTATTTGGTCACAATAGGTACTAAGCCAGGGAGTTTTATAAAGTCAGAAAAGAGATATTAGAGACAAAATATTTCTAATAACAAGTATCACCTTCTGCCTGGCGACGTGGTCAGCCAACATGTCGGAAAGATCTTCCTTCTGGAGTTGTGACTGCTGCTCCCGGATCTGCTGCTCGTAGCGTACAGCCATCGCATCTGTGTCCACCAGATCCAATTCAGAGGGATCCAGGGCCAGCTCTACCGTGCCTGACCCTTCAAGGCCCCCTCTACGAATCACAGGGGCAGGAGGTGGTGCACCCGCACCAGTCATGTCGTAGATGTGTGTGGAGGCCATCATGGCACCACCCACACGATCCATCCTTTTCTCTGGTAGGACCTGAAACAGTGCTGGTGTCTCTCCTCTGGGGGTTGACCGCAGCAAATAGACTTAGTTTAAAATCCATATATTTTGGGAGAGAAATGTATTAGCAGAAGATTTTAGTGACAGTATGCTGGATATATGAGCAGCTTAAAATATGCAATGATATAGGATGAGGGAGTTTTAAGTAAAAGCATTAGAATTTTCCTTGAAAATGGAAATACCAGGGCAAGTTACAAATGTATGTTGACGTTTTAATGTATCACAAGCTAAAGAGAGTAAAAGTGAATGGGTTTATTACATGTCACAAGTGCAGTATATGTGAATGATGAAGTTTGGACATGTCATGAGTGTATAATACAAGTGAATGTTGAGGTGTGGATGTATCAACATGAGTACAGGATAAAAGTTAATGTTGAGGTGTTGATGTATCATCATGCGTACAGGATACAAGTGAATGTTGAGGTGTGGATGTATCAACATGAGTACAGGATACAAGTGAATGTTGAGGTGTGGATGTATCAACATGAATACAGGATACAAGTGAATGGTCTACTGACCCTTCCATTTCACTCTCAATCTTCCTCTTGCGGAGCTCAATGATCTCTGGAGTCTCCATGCCAGCAGGAATAGAGGTAATGCCTGAAGGAGTGATCAGCCCCTCCACAGGTGTCACAAGCCCTGTATCATCTTCCTTCCCACCCCCTTCCTCATCCTCATCTTCCTCCTCTTCACTCTCCTCCTCACTCTCAGACTCAAGCTCACCCCAAATCGCTGTGTCCACCTCCTCCTCCTCTGGCTCTGCCTGAGAAAAATAGTCAAAATTCTATTAACATTACAACTTAATAAAATAAAGTTTTAAGTTCACAAATAAACAAAACCTGCTTAGTGAAAGTTTCACAGGAATATGTTATTTCCTTTTAAAGGAAAATAATAAGTCAAATTTAATTGAGATATTACTTAGATAAAACTTTAAATGATTGCAATTAGTTAATTAGTAAGATTATGCCATGCAGATAATTTAAACCAAAATAAATATATAGATAGAAAAAAAAGTATGTTAACAACTATTAGAATTTAAACTGTTTGTTTAAAGTAAAGATGGGTTGAGTCCACTATTTCTTGAATCCGAATCTACATTTTATTTTTGAATCCGAATCCTGGCAAATTGTTTGAAATTTTAATGATTTACAAACAGACCTACCTTATGCAATATAGGCCTAAACTGTAAATTAAGATTTCAATAATGTTTTTAATTTTAATCAATCGCCCTCCCCCCTCACAAAATACAGGTTAAAATCCAACCAAATTAAACAATCTAGACTTCTATTAATGTTTACAAATCAAATCAATCAAAATTTGAGAGTCTTTTAGTTATTTTTAAAAATGTTGTTAAAATGATTTGAGCTTCTAAAAAAACATGTGAAATAAACAGATTAGGCCTACTTATCCTTTGATCAACTTTAAACATCATCGAAGAATTATAATTTATTTTATTAAGATAGCAAAAATAAAAATACAAACGGATATTTTTAATAAAGACTAAAACAACATGCTTAACAATTAAACATACATTGGAAATAGTGAACTCAATAATGCCTAAGTATGTTTTATTATTATTTTCTTATATATCCATTATCTATCTTCGCGTAGAAAACAAGAAATATATTTGATTCTTCATTCTTGCGATATTACGATTTCTGAGAATACATTCTATTTAAAACACCAACATATTTTCGACTACAATGTGTTCATTCCTATTTTATAAGGCAGGACTACGTTTGAATATTTTTACAATTACCTCAATAACATATTTAAAAAAATAATAAACTCTTAGTTAAAATCAATTTAAAAATAAATAATGAATAAGCAAGTCGTTATTTTATTTTTAAAACTCGAGAGCACTTACTAAGTGATCCGAGTACCTGAATCGATTTTAAACAAACAATCGATATACGATATGTAGGCCGGTAGGAATAAATAAACAGTTTTATTGTGTCTAACCATTGACAGAATTTATTTTTCATGAAACCCAACAAAATGTCTAATTTAAGGGTCGTATGCAATAAATTGGGGTTATTTGCATAGTTGTAGATAATTAAAACCAGTTGGGTAGTAAGAATTAACAGTATCTTTATTTTAATCATCACTCAGGCGAGCAAACATAATATGTTTCATGGCGGCCGACTTTGTATCATGTGTAATGGCCGCTGACTTTGTATCAAGTGTAATGTGTTCTTATTTCGGTTTAAAAAATCCATAATTTGTTTTATTTATTTCAAACTTATTTGTAATTTTAGTTTTGAGTTTCAATTTTTGAAGAGTTTTAATGTGTTCATTAAAATAATTAAAAGATTGTTCGTGAGGTGAAAGTTTTAGAAGTGAACATGTGCCGAAACGGTCGAGTCCGAGTTTCCCATAGAGGTGGGAAGGTAGGGTACAAGGCAGGTAATATTTTCCACATCTAACAATTTTTTTTTTTAAATAATGATTTTATCCATGCTAATCTCTTTTGTCCGACAAAATAAATATTACGGATTAAGTTGTGCTTTTCAAGTAGGCCTAACTAGGTAATTTTTGTATTCAAAATATTATGCTTTGTCTATAAAGTGAAAGATTCAACCATCGAATCCAGTAAAACACCAAATCCTCGAATACTTGTCAGGATTTGGTGTATTCTAGGATTCAAAGATTCGAGTGTCCCATCTCTAGTTCAAAGTATTTGAAAATGCGCAAATAGTTCAAAATTTACAATTTAGCATTCCAAATTGGAATATGGATATTAAAAAATTAATATTCGAATATTCACATACCCCCAGTTAAAATGTGTGTCATTCTCAACCATTTTAGTGGTAATGAGTATGTTATTATGTTTATTAAAATTATTTTGAAATTAGATAGTTATAACCAGTAAAATAGTTATAAAAGAAAAACTTCAGATTTATTATTTTAAAAATTAATAGTTTCTTTAAAAATTTTAATCTGAGAAGTACATTAATTTTTTTTAGGACTTTCCTTCAAGTGATCTGGAAAGTCTTGGCTTCACACAAGCTTAACAAGAGTTATAGAACAATTAAAACCCATATAATCTTTTTGAGCTAAGCCCCCAAGAGCTCTGGGCCTTATAGTGTTATTATTTGCTATCAATGTGACGTTGCTATTCCCCTGAATAGTGAAGTTACATCACCTGTAGGTCCTGCACTTGGATACCAAATACATCCCCATAGAGGGGTCGGCCATTTTCATCAACAGGAGGTTTACCCCAGCCCCCGGCATGGTAACCGAAAGAACATCCCTCAGGAATGGGCGCGTTGAGCCCTGATATCTTGAGGTTGGGGTAGGAAGGTGGGGGCCCATAGCGTTGCATGGCAATAAGCCAGGGAGGTGGGACTTTGTGGGCATTGGGACCCGTCGGCATGCCCAGCGCTGTGCGCAGTTCGTCTGTGAGGTCCCCAGGTTTCTTCTCCTTCAAACGAGTCTCAAACTCCTTGCCCTCATAGTAGAGATCCCCGTGGATGGACATGCGAGGCTTGGTCTGCCACCTGACACAAAAGGCAGACACTTTTCTCAATGTGCCCTGAACAGATCTCAACTATTGATACATACAGTTTTATTACGTTTTCTTAATTAGCAAATGATTATAGAGAGGGATGTGCAAGACTCAGCTATATTTTTATCAGTTGAGAAAAAAATCTCGATCTTGTCTCGAAAGTTAAAAATGAATCTTTAGAATTGGAGAAATTTGAAAAAGAAAAATTGAAACGCAAATAAATGCCTTAAGAAATTTACAAACCAAACAGCAAACTTATTATTTCTAATAATAGTTTACAAACCTGAAAATAAATAGTTAATTATAAATATTGTTTTTCAATATCAAACTAGATGCCATTATAAGCAGTTATACCACAAAACTAAATTATTAATTGGTGTACATTGCAACTATATATATTGTTTATTATCTATTTTGGCCTGGCATCATATAATTTTAAATCCAGGTCGTATTTACTCATTTGCAAAGAATTTTCTACTACTATACAATTTTCAAATTTTCTTTTGTCTAAACAGGTTTGAGATACAATTTCAGTCTCATTCCAGTTGGTCTGCCCCAGGTGTATTACTTCCCCGGTACCCTCTTCTGCTGGTTTCCCCATCAGACATGGTTTCTCATCCATTGCAACTTTCACAATTTTATTAATTGCGTTTCAAATGTTATATCTTAAGTGTTTGAATGAAGAATAAGATAATCCTAAGCTAGCGCCAGATCAAATGTCAAAAGAATTTCTATAAACTATATATTCACTTTAATAAATATAGTTTACATTTTTGTACTTAAAAAGGAAGTTTTCTCATCATGTTCTTCCATCTCGATATGTTTTTATATAATTGTGTCGAATGAAAAAAGTGGCTCTTGCACATCCCTAATTACAGATTGTGAAATCCCACTCGTTCGCGGTTCAATCCTAATTGAAAATATTTGTCCAATATCTAATTTTTTATTCACTCTCAAGATAAATACTTCAGAGGTTCCACAACATTTACTATGCTGAACCTGTTTTTTTTAACATAATTAAATGTATAAAAAGCTTTTAAATGTCAAGGGTTACCACCAATTTACTTCAACATCCCAAATTATTTTTGCAACTGAAGTTTGGAGTACCATATCCATTTAATTAATGAAAGACAAGGTTAATTTAAATGTAATAAACTGATAATATTTTTGTTAGTTTTATTTATGAAAGAACAATAAACAATTAAAGAATAAAGAGCACATGCTCGTCACTTGAGATATACACCGGAACTAACAAAGATGTTGGCGTGAGACGCTTTGGTGATGTCATCAGAGAAGTGGCTTCACAAATCTAAAAGTGGAATAGTTACTAAACTCGTGTTTGTTATTATAGGCCTAGTTAAGAGAATATTTATTTATTACACACAACAATTTTTAATGAAAATTAAATACAAACGTGACATGGACAAACAGTCCTTAGTTATAACATTTTTATATTCTTTCTTGAAAAATCATGGAAAATATTTTTTCCTGCCCAAATTTTTTTCTGGCGTTCAGGATTCCACACAGCCCTAGTTTTTATACAAGTATAATTGTGGGGTTTTTTTTTCTAAAAAGATATAGAAATTGATTACCTATACTATAACCTTAGTTTGTCAACTGTGTAAGAGTTTAAAAGCATAATTGCATCATCAAGAAAAAAAAAGTTACTTTCATAAATATTGTTTTTCAATATCAAACTTTGACAATGTCACTATGAGGTAAATGTATTATATTTGAAATAAAGTACAGGGAAGGTGGATAGAAATATAATATAAAAAGAACTATTACAATATGACTTTTACAGTGAAAATAGAACATAGTTCACAGTTTACATTGTAGCTATTGGACAAAGAGGTAATGAATGTTTCTTGAAGAAAATTGATCGTTACCACCCAATCCCTCGACCTAGGTTTCATTCTATGGGAACTTATCGGGGGGGAGTGTGAAATGCCCAAAACAATTTCCTAAAAGAGGAATCCAAAAAACATAAAAGGAAGAAAAAGTAAATTTGTAAAGAATGAAAGACACTTCATATAGGACCATGTAAAAGGAATAACATAGACAGGAGACAGCATTGTAAAATGTGTTCTTCTTTTCATTGTAAAAGTAATTGTGTTCTTTCCTTTTATATGTTTCTATCCATCTTTCCTGTACCTTCTTCCCAATTTAATACATTTAAATAAGAGAACAGAAGTGGAAAAATTTTCCTTAGAGATATATATTATATATAAAATGTCCTATCATTCTTTAAAAATTTCCTTTTTCTCCCTTTTATGTTTTTTGGTTTCCTCTTTTAGGAAGTTGTGTTGCACATTTCAGACTCCACCCTGATGAATTCCGGGACTGGGCATTAACAATCAAATTTCTTCAAGAGGCATCCATTACCTCTTTGTCCAATGGCAGCAATTTAAAGTGTGAAATATGTTCTTTACATTGTAAAAGATATATTGTGATCGTTCCTATTATGTGTTTCTACTCAGCTTTCCTGTAACTTCTTACAAATATAGAACTTTGGCATTATGAACTGTTAAACTTCAAAATTAAATTATAAATGTTAACATTGCAGTGATGACCATTTTATTAATTACAATTAAAATGCCCACAAACTATCTTATGTTTTTTGAAAAGACTATAAGACAATCCAAAATGATACAGCCAAATTATCAAAAGGAACTCAAGCAATCTAAAGCTATGTATCTATTTTTTAAAACATGAGCGATGTGTAAAGCTTCAAAACTTCAACTTGGCTTCGAGAAAGGGGTTTTATCAAATTAGAATGATTACAAACAATTGTGTGATAAAAAAATTTAAGTGATTTTAGTGCATAAAATTACATGAATAAGCACAAAGTATTTTTTAAGCATACTACAACTATGCAAAAATATTCACACTTTGATTCAGCTTCGAAAACATTTTCTACATTTGATTTGAGTTCACTTTGAATTAAAAAAAGTGGACTTTGCACATCCTTAAAACATAATTTATATTTTTGTACTTTCAAAGGAAATTTTCTCATCTGGTTGAATCTAAAAATGTCTTCATATTCATGTCTTGATATTGTCTCAAATTGAAATAGTGGCTTTCACACCACACTACTAAAACCCTTTCTCAACTAGGCCAGTGTGCTTGGATACTAAACCTCATATTAACTTATGCTTATAAATAGGGATGGGACTTTTGAATCTCTCTAATGCTTAAAAAAAAAAGTTGTTTTTCGCTTTGTTAAGTGAAATTTAATTTAATACTGCTTATTGATGGTTCAGAACCAATTATAATTGTAGGACTAACTTAACAATCAGGCCTCAGACCAGTAATTTAATACTTAACTGAATTTATGAATGTTATAATGAATGGATTATATGAAAGAATTTTAACAATTAATTGGTATTTTAATTTGTTCTATTATATTTATATTTCATCATATTTTCATAATACTTTCCAGGATTCAGATTAGAAATTCTGGATTTGAAGGTAAAATAGAGATTTATTCGAGATTCAGATTCATAAAATGGGGGATTCAACCCAACTCTACTTATAAAATATCATATTTTCCTACTAAAACAAAATATTTTTAAAATACTAAATCTCTCACAAAAAAGTATCTTCTGATTCAAAAATATTAGTCCATTCAAAATAATAAGATAATGTAATTAACATGTTTGATGTAATAAGTATGGTGAAGGTGCATTTTGTATGTTTGATATTTAAAAGCCACTTTGGTCATTATTTTCCACTAAAAATATGTTTTCCTCCTTAAATATATTCAGTGATAAATATTACTATCAATTATTAGTTTTGTGGAAATAAAAGCGACTAAAACTTGGGGTAGGAAACTGTCTAATCAGTGGAAGATAAGATTAATTCAACTTTAAAAAATTAATAATATTATTAATAAACATTAAACACATTGATTCCTTGATCAAATTGTAAGTTTTTAGCATTAATTTATTTCCAGCCGAGATTTGGTTACCCGCAATAAACTAATAGCAATATATTAATATTTTGATTTGTATTTTATGTATTTTTACATTAATTTAACCACAAACTATTTTCCAAATTTTTGCTTTAAGTTTGGGATCCTGCACAGAACTAGCTAGGACCAATTTAGTGAAATTTGGTATTTTATTGTAGAGATTTTGAAATAATTTGACTGTAATTATTATAAATTAAATAAACTAAGAAAATTAAGTTAAACAAATTAAATTTTTATTTTGGTTTTACTTCATTTCTTTAAAATTTCACTTCACATGTGTAAAAGTTGCCTTCCCACACCTCTATTAAGTGAGTGGTAAAGATCTAATTAGTATTTTTTTAAAGTATAGTTTAGAGAAATTTTACAGCATTTAAATGGTATAGTATTGATGAATTTTTAAAACCATTAAAATAGAGTAGCCTATCAAGATAAAAACAATGGTTGTCAAAGTTAGTCACAGTATAGGCAGCACTCGAGTTATGTAACGTTTTGGCAGTCCTTACTTGAAGAAGGCGTCATGCAGTTTCTGGTAATCAATGTCAATCTTGCCAAGTTTGGGGCGTGCACGCTCCCTCATTTTAGCTTTGAGAGTTCGTTGGTCTTCCTTCTCTTGGAGCGCCGCCCTCATCTCCATGATACCAGTCTTTTTTATGAACTCAGGGAGGTCGAACGGGGGTTTCTCGATACCACGCTTGCCTTGCAAGTACTAAGCAAAAACACATTGGTTAAACATTGAAATAAACTTTCAAACCCTATTCAAACTTAAAAACTCATATAAATGCCAGTAAAAAATTATAATAAAATCAAATTTTTTTAAGATGCGGTGCAGAAAACTAAACTCTTATGTTGCTACTGGAGAAATATTTGATTTATATTTTCCAAAAAAATGTAATGCTATAAAAACTGTAAAATTACTCGCACTCCCTTATGCCGCACCTTAATAGCTATGACAGGTCTAGCAAGCTGGTAGTGGAAAATAAATAATGGTGTGCGAAGCTTCGAAAAGTCAAAGTTGGAGTTCAAATCTCCTTCGGCTTCAACATCTACAATAACCTTCGCATATTCAAAAAATTTCGAAGGAATGATAAAACTTTGATAAATTATCAAACGAATTAACTTTATCTTACTAAATATTACATATTTCAATATTTGATCATTTTAAAACCGATACTAAACAAAACTTTAACAATGACTAGTAATTCAACTACCACAACATAAGCATAGATCAAAAATGGATCATCCCAGCTCGCGTCTAATGTTTATTCCTTAATATTCTATCTCTTTGGAATTATCTGTGACAAATTTACAAGTGCATTTTGTCATAGGAGATTTCATAGCTTCTTTGCATTTTCTTTATTATTCAAAATGTCTGATACGGAAAGTGGGAAACAAAAACAGAATTCAATTTATAATTATTATCATAGGAATGCAGATAAAAAGACATGTATGTGTAAAGTTTGCCAAATATTTGTATCAACTCCATGATGTAAGTAAATATTAAAACTTTATTGATAACTTACTAAGCTCAGTAAGCCTGTCTGCATTAATAATAAATATAAGCATTTGACTTCGACTTTTCTTCGTAAGTTTCAAGCTTCGCTTCACATTTAAAAAGTGGCCCTCGCATACCCCTAAAAATAAATTAATGATTAGAATAAAAAAAACTAGTTCATGTCACAGGCCAAATAAAGTAATGTAAGACTGTATTTGGCTTTCATATTGGTATTTTACGTTTAGCCTTGCTTTTGAACTTAGTGTTGTCTTCCCTTGCTGCTTGTAGGAATGGTTTGTTGCGAGACCGTTCATTCACTTTGGTTGGGTGTGCATGCAGGGCTTATTGCTTTGGGATGATTGAGGGATTTTAGGGTTTTTTTGTTAGTTGTTTGGGTTGGGGCTGTAAAAATGGTGATCAAGTCACAAATCGTTGTCGAATAAATCAGAAGATATATATGAATAATTATTTTTTGCAGCTCATAGAACTGGTGAGTTTTCAAAGTTCTATGGATCAACTAAACTAACTATTTGCAATAGGAACTTGGTGTGAAATTGTGTAAAATTATACATTTGTGAAGTATTGTGGTATGGGTATTGAGCATGCTGCTTGTATTGTGAATGAGATGCGAGTTTTGTTTAACATTCAAGACTACAAGTGTATACATTTTCACTGCTGAAATGATAAATTTTGAAGATCTGGTTGTTCGGAAAGAAATCTGGTGACACAAGCAAAAGACGTAATTTGGCCTAGGTACATCGATGACTAAACCATCAGCTGGTTGCCAAGAAGTCCCAGGAAGGTGCCTGATCTTGTCTGAGAACAGGAGAGTTTAGGTGATTTATTACCTCAGTGTACCATGTTTTATAGTTTTGGACTTTCTTTTGGTATGACCTGGTAAAGTGTTCTGTATTAGTGTGTGGACATGGTGCATGGATGGCTTGGTAAAGTGTTCTGTATTAATATATTATTGTGTGTACCTGGTACATGGCTGGCTTGGTCAAGTGTTCTGTATTAATATATTACTGTGTGTACCTGGTACATGGCTGGCGTGGTAAAGTGTTCTGTATTAATATATTATTGTGTGTACCTGGTACATGGCTGGCTTGGTAAAGTGTTCTGTATTAATATATTACTGTGTGTACCTGGTACATGGCTGGCTTGGTAAAGTGTTCTGTATTAATATAGTATTGTGTGTACCTGGTACATGGTTGGCTTGGTAAAGTGTTCTGTATTAATATATTATTGTGTGTACCTGGTACATGGCTGGCTTGGTAAAGTGTTCTGTATTAATATATTATTGTGTGTACCTGGTACATGGCTGGCTTGGTAAAGTGATGATGATGATGATGATGATTATTATTATTTTTATTATATTTATCATCATCATCATAGCCATCATCTTCATCATTGGAGTAATCCATTGTTTGTGTTATTCGTACTTTCTTCTTCTTTGTGTTTGATAAAGGCAACAATGTCGAGATAATATTATATTTGTGTTAAAATGTGTGTGTGACTACTTCTAATATAGAAGACAGAAGAAAGGAAGAAGATGTCACCTTTGTGCATTGGAATCTTCCCACATTTTTCCTCTTTCCCTAGGTGGGCTTTCTTCATCAAATTTTTTCTTGGTAGATTTTTCCTTTTTTCTTTAGTTTTATTAATTTCCTTTATTATAAAATTTTACTGGAATTTGATATTCAAGTGTTGATAAATTTAAAATAGTAATATTAAGAATTTTTCTCAATTCTTTCAATACCAGTGATAATTAGTTGACATCCCATTGCATTTAATTTACATTTAACCCAAAATAATAGCCAGAGTAAGCCATTCTCATATTATTAACTTTTTGTAATGAATAATCAAACTTATATCGTGTGGGAGTACTAAAAGTGTAGGAATAAATGAAGAGAGAAATGTGTTCGTTCCAATCTAGGCCGAGCCTACCTATCCTTTCAAGTTGGCTTCCTTCACTATCACTTAGTTTACAAGTGTTTCTATACCGTCTTACTTACAACCTTATATCTCAATAGTATTAAAATGTAAATTGGATTTTTCATTGCAAAAACAAAATATGTGAATAGCCTACTTTAGCCTTTGCTTAGAGTTGTTTTAAAGTAAAGTAGATGAAAACAATCCTATCTATATAATTTTGTTTCTTAATACCTTTCTTTTGAAGCACCAATGGCGAGGAACTGGGACAGTGTTCCTGTGGGCCTTGAGCTGTACCAAGAGCTTAGGGTCACGCGCAGTCACATCATGCATCTCCACAACATCTGGGCGTGTTACCAGCTGCTTCAGTTCAGCAACGCTCAGTCGTGTCAGCTTTTTCAGTTTGCGTTTGGACAACTTTGTCTTCTCCTCCTGCTTCTTCTACACACAACATATCACAACCATTAATAAATGTTTAATTAACCAAAGAAGGGCCACCCTTTGTCTGAGTCTTGTCTATGTAAAATGTATTATAGTTGGTAGCTGTAGAGAGTCTCTCAAAGTCCAACCCCTTGTCCACATCGGTCCAAGAGTGGACAATTCTACCGTGTAGTTAAGGATATAATCTGGTGATAGAATATAAGAAAAGAGGCCAAAACTTTGTTATATAAGGCATATTATCATCCAATATTGACATACAGCTCTGAAACCTGGACAAAAACGAAGGGAGATTTAAGTAAATTGCAGGCAGCATAGATGAGGTTCCTAAGAGGCATTAAGATGAGACAAGATAAAGAATTAAATAATTAGGAATGGTTTAAAAGTTATATCACTAAACACTGACGAGAAAAAGGTTACTGTGGTTAGATCATGTGATGAGAATGAAGAAAGACAGAATGCCTTTTAAGCCTTACAGAACAGAGAGAAGGGCAGAAGACCTATTGGAAGACCGCAGACAAGATGGGTGAACCAAGCGCAGAAGGACATGGATGTTTAAAGAGCGGACTGGAAATGAGAGGTTGAGGGGGGAAGTTTGAAGAGATCAACAGGAATGGAAGAGGATGTGCCAGATAACCCACAGAGGTGGAAACATTGAATGATGATGATGATTATGATGATAGTGATGGTGGTGGTAACTGTATATATATTATGACAGGGTTATTGATGCTATAAAAAAGAGGTCTATGTCTCAAAAGGTTTTGCACAAAAATCACAATACAATGAGTACACATAGCTATAGAAGATAATAGATTATGTATTATTCTTGTTAATGTTATATACTAAAGTAATACTGATGGTTGTAAACTAGGAAAGAGCACTAAAGTGACAAAAACTTCGTTATAAGAAAAACATCTTTAATAAAGATGGGTCAAATCATAATCTCAATTGGGATTGGTTATGTATTTTTTTGCTCAATCCTAGCACTTTAATATTTAGGGCCGTTGTTATGATTGCCAGATAAATATTGCTATCGGAAGGTTAAAACCAGATAAAGGTTATAGCTATTTTAATATTCTATGCATATTATGAACTCTATTTATCTGCTGGATAGCTATCTGTAGGATGAATATATTTTTATACAGAAAATTCAAGGTTGGTACTGTTTTACCTGTGCGCACATGCGTATAAGCCCTGCTGCTACTGCTACAACCTGACTAGTGGCTACAACGGCCAATATTTGTTAAATATTGGCGGTTTAGCGAGTGTGAGGAACAAATTTCTCTGCTGAAGAATGTCTTAACTCAAATGGTGTTATGTGGGCGGAGAAAATAAGTTGTCTTTCAAGAACCAATTTTAGTGTCCGCCAAAATGTGGTCAGTAGTTTGGTACATTTACAAAATTACATTTATTGTCCTAACATTTAAATAATTTGTTCTTGTATAACTAATTTTCAAACTTTATATATAGTTAAAATCCTGTACCTATGCCTATTAAACATGTGAACCAAGATTTTAACATAAAAACATATTCTTATGAGCGAAACCTTATGAAAAACTCTTTATCTGTTCATTTTGCATAGTGGTCTTTTCTTAGCCAATATATTTTGCATTTCTATAAGGCATTCACGAGCTAAGTTTACCTGAATGACAGCTCGAAATGTTACTAAAAGTAATCCCTAATATATCACTAAGCCAACAGCTGACATTTATCACTTTGGATGACTGTAATGAAAACAGATGGTAATATATTAATGTGATAGTTAACCACAATGATTTAGGCCAATATTATTTATATATTTATTTTAGGTTGGACACAAAGTTTATTTATCGTTTTATTCCACTTAAAAAAATATTCACACCACTTTCGCAAAAACTTCTAACGAATATAGTCTCAAAATGGTGACTGACGAATTTAAACAATATGATTGAACATAACGGTAAACAAGTTTTTTACAATGATGCGGACACGCAGTTGATGAGAATACTTTATTCAGTTAAATATTTCAAAATACGATAAAATAATCATAAAACCATGTATTGTATGTAAAAAAATGGCAACAATTTTCTCTTTTCCAAGTAAATACGATGCCTGTATTAAAAGGTATTGATGTATGCACTATATTACACAAAATCAGCAATGTTCCAAAACGAAAAATAAGTATTTTTAATTATGTTTAAAATATTGTTTCGAGTTGGAAAAAAAAACTATTTTAAAAAAATGAAATAGTATGAGAAAACTTAATTTTACGTTATTTTAAATATAATATATAACAGGTAATTAAAGATCTTTACATTTATAACAAAACTGTGATCTTTTACAAGTGTTGGCAACCCAAAACCTAAAGAAATGACTTTCGAACTGTCATCCAGGTAAAAACCTATCGTGAATGTAATATACCTCTTAGTGCCACATTCATTAAAAATTAATAACCAGAGTTGTCACTGTTGTCTATAATTGGCAGCATTTTCACCATTTTGAATAACATAAAACAACTATGTCACTATGGCGAAGCCCATTTTAACTTTCAGGTGTCAGTAACATACTGTTTATAATTTAGTTTAATAAAGCCACACAAATAAATTAACCAATTAAAAAGTAGACACCCAACTGCAGGTAAGTAGAATAAATAATAGAAGACACATCTAGTCTGCTTTACTGGTGACAGGAAGATAGGGTTTTAGTCTCAGCCTTATATAATTAAAGGTGGTTTTATGGAAAACTATTTATGATATAAGATGTATTCTGAATAACTTCCCACTTGTACTCCACATAAAAGTGGATACACATCCTCTAAATCTCTTCCTTCCTTTTTCCTGCTACATTAATGTAGTTAGATACAAATATCTCTGGAGTAAGACTGACTGCATAAGAAAAAATTATATATTTGTGAAATTTTCTCACATTTTCATCCTCCTCGATGTCATCATCGTCATATTCATCCTCAAGCCTGGGGACCTTCTTAAGGTCCGGGGGGTATTCCTTGAGAGGTTCCTTGGGGATAAGATCGTTGGGGTCATCCAGTTTAACTGGATCAGATATGCGAAACGTCTCAAAGATGCGAGCAAACTGGCGGTACATGGGTTCCAGCTCATGGATACCCAGGGTCTCCTGGATGTACCTGCGGGGCGCATAACATGAATGTAAATAATCATCATGATTTAGTTTGTCCCTCAAGAGGCAGTCAAAGTTTAGAGATGTACCATTACTAATATCAAAACAAAGTATCAGTCTAAAATATGACAATGTTCAGTATTGGTTAGGGGTGTGCAGAGCTTCAAAACTTTGTCTTGGCTTTGAAACAAATACAGTGGAACCTGGATAATTCGAACTTGAAGGGACTAGGAAAAAATTCGAACTATCCAAAAATTCAAATTAAATAAGTTTATTAAAAGGAATTGAAAAGAAACACAGTTAAGTTTGCAACCAAGCTCAAAAACTTTGTTTAACTTATTTAGACATAATCGGTTCACAATTTATTTAAAGTCAGAGATTTTAATCTGTTTTGCCAATTTAAGTCTCTCAGTCATAGTGTATGATTCTAATTGATTTAATGACTGAAAAATGTAATCACTTATATTGTTGCGACTTTCAAAAAATACATCTGAGTTTTTGGATATGGTCTATGGCTTCTGCCGCACTTGGGATAGGCCTTTCCTGAAATACTGAAAAATTGTCCCTCTCATCACCAGATGCTCCATCCTCAGCCTAAATGATATTGCTGAGAACTTTGGCGATGATGTCCGTATCAGTAACGCCACCACTCTCTGCCACATCTTCATCCACGCTGACAAAGTCCACATAGGAGTTAGCAGGATCAGGAGTAACTTCCTCCCAGTTATCAATAACTGGCGCAGCTTCAGTCACAGTTTCTTCATCATTTTCTTTCTTGATAACACAAGCTTTTTAAAAACATGATCTCAACTTTTACTTGGTCCCCTGCTTGCTTACATATTCTTGATGCTTGAAGAACGTCAATCGAAATTTTCTAATTAGACAAATCCCCAGCAAGAATTTTTTCAAACAACAATTGTCTGTAGAAATGTTTTAGGTTCTTAATTACTCCTTGGTCCATAGGTTGAATGACCGATGTCATATTTGGCAGGGAAAAAATAACCTTTACATTTTCCAAAAAAGGAAACTCTGTTAGGAATAGTGCAATTGTCAAAGAATAAAAGGATTGCCCAATTTTGTTTGCCAAACTGTTTGTCGATTTTGGAAAGACATTTTTCAAACAGATCACCTGTCATCCATGCTTTTCTATTTGACTCGTATTCCACTGGCTTCAATTTTACATGTTTGAAGCAACGTGAGTTATCTGATTTTCCAATCATTAACAACGGCAGGTTTTCAGAATCATCTCTATTTGCTCCAACTAACAGTATTGTCAATCTTTACTAAGCTTTCTCCCACTGCATCGTTCACCTTTAAATGCAAGAGTTTTGTCAGGAGTACACTTGAAAAAAAAGTTCCGTCTCATCGACGTTAAAAATGTTTTTGGTTTTATGTCCTGGATCATTTCTTTCAAGTCTTCCTTTCAATTATAAGCTGAACGCTCATCAATAGAACCACTTTCACCACATACAGCTCTGAAGGAAATTCCTTTTCATTGTTTGACTCCATCTAGCCACCCTGCACTCACTTTGAAGTTTGTTTTTTCCTAATTCAGATGTGAAATGTTAAGCCTTTGGTCTAAGAGGGCCACTCATTGGGACTTTCTTGTCTTGCGCTTGTTTGAACCACTTCAGTACAGAGTTGTCCACATATAGGTTTCCAGTCCTCTTAATCTTTTCCTATCTTGTCCACTCTAATTTTCATTGCTCAAATTTTTTTGTTTGTTTTACAAAAATGTTGTAAAGTGTGTTAGGGTGAGGCATTTGCAATTTCTGATTTCTTTTTAAGTCCATTTTCCTATTCCTTTATCGCCACTATTTTTTCGGCCAAAGTTAATTATTTATAGGACTGTGGCTTGGACAGTGACATCACGACACACACACACTACTTTACAGTATGTACTAAACAAAACTAAAACTAAACAAAAAAACAAAATAAACTAGCATGTCACAAGAATATCGCTACAGCCAAACCACTAAGAACAGCGCATGTAACCGCTTGAGAGGTTCGACCTTGATTAATGTAGTACAGAACTGTACGTGTAAATTAAGATGTATGGGTGTGTGGGGGAAGCGGGTGAAGAAGGGTACTGACCGCATTCCAATGTCCCTTCCTTTGTTTCCAAAAATATAACAACACAGCGCTGCAATTAGAAGTAGGAAAACAATACTACACAGTAACTGACAACTTTAAAAAAAATTTAAAAAAAAAATTCAAACTATCCACAATTTTTTAACATTGTTTGGATACAAAATTCACAGAACTGGGTGAAAATTCGAATTTAATATGATTTTGAATTACAGAAGTTCAAATTAGTCAGGTTCCACTGTATCAGCTTTGACAATGTTTTTAAAAAAATTCTGGCTTAGACAATAACGAGGCTTCGCCAATAAAAATATTATATTCTTTAAATTGAAAAATGACACCTGTACATGGACATTTGACTTAGTATGCCAATACTTTAACCACTGAGCTATCCAGGAATCTTCCAGTGCTGAGTGTCATTTCCACTCATATTTTAAGGCAGTCTGTGGTGGATGTGCGGAAACCATCTACTACATATGAGTGATCATTAAAATCACGAATTTTCAAATGAGGCAGCCATCTTCGACTCAGTAGGGCTTTATTCTGCCAAAAGTACAATGTCAGAAGAAAATGAATGAATGTGACATGTGCGTTTGGTGGTGGGCATAGATAACTGTAGCGCTAGGATATGTGATAGATCAGAGAGAGTTTAACTGAGGGGAACAGCAATTAAGTCACTCGTGAGACTTGGAAGAGTCAAGACCTCCTGGTAGGTGTAGGCTAGTCAATCAGTCACTGCCCGCTAAGCCTACGCACACGTCACGAGATCTGTTTTTTGTAACTTTAAAAATAAACTATATAGATAACTTCATATCAACGATTTAATTATTTCTTCTGAATCATATTCATGGCCTATAGGGGCCGACAGTATGTGAATGACGAAAGTTGTTAAAGCATAATCTTAGGATTGCCCTTCAATCCAACAACTTTCGTTTCTTGGACAAATACGACCTTCAGATAAAGGACACAGCTATGAGTACACATATGGCTTACTCATAAACAAATCTTTACATGGTACTACTAGAGTAGCGCTTTTTATAATCTCAGCCCATCAAACCCTCTGTATGGCTGCATTAAATTTATGACATTCTCATGATATAACCTCACTCTTAAGTATCCTTTGAGATCTTTCTCGAAATTCTCAAAAATTGCAGCTCCTTAAATTTCACCCATAGCAAATCATAGCATAGTCTCACCTTCTTTGATGTGAATTTGTTCCTTCAAAACAACCAAATGTGTACCACCGTACATATAAAACCAACCAATTACCAACAATAGCTCCAGTATCATAGCAGTTATCCTTCATACACAAAAAGGTCTCTACCATTCAGCCCCCAGAGCCAAACAGACATGTTCAGGACCCTAGCCGAGTATTGTGAACAACTCTCTACAGCTTTCCAAGGCAGAAGCTAGCCCAATTCTTAAATAGACAACCAAGTCTGCAGGAACGACAATGACCATCCCAAAAAATCTGAAGACATCCCTCTCACAACACAATACCATCCTGGTCTACACCAAAAAAACACTATTCTTAAAACTGGCTACAAGTTCCTAACCAGTTTCGCCAAGACTCTAAACCTTCTTAGTTCATCCCCAAGAGTCTATTTCTAACGGCCGCTCAATCTCCACAACATTCTAGTCTGTCCTAGACTTTCTGACTTAAAGATCTGAGAAGAAAAGCAGACTAACAAAGTATCATACCTCTGCGGTAACCCTCGTTGCAGCACATGTGGGATCCACCTACCTGCTACATCCTTCAACAACTAAGTTACTAAAATTCCTGGTCATTACAAATGCAAAACAAATAACTTGGCAAATCAACTACAGTGCAAATCATGTGATGCAGAATATATTGATCTTACTAAAGGTTTTCTTAGACAAAGAATGAACAATTATGGTTTTTACACAAACCACAAAGATCCGGGCAAGCCTGTACACATCCATGCTGGTACCCATAACTAGGACTTTCAATCCTGCTATACCATGAAAATATAAGAGCATTTTCCAAACAGAGAAACAGTTCTCAACTCAAGACATCCATAACTGGCCCACCAATGGATTACCACCAGGCCTTTATATAATAGAGTTTCTTTCTTCCTAAAAGATTTTTCCCCCCAGATAGGTATAAAATAATTATATTTAACTTATATTATTCCTAGTGAATTGCCAAAGCCAATTTATTTTTACTCCTATAGCATCTAATCTAATCTAACCTAATAAAAAATCAAATAATTAAAATGGTTTCAACGCCCATTTTTAAGGACATTAAAATTACACTAACAATTATTAAAAAAGTTAATAAAATGAATAATTGCATGATGGCATGAAAATATATAAGACAGTGAAGAAACACTGTATATTGATGTGAAGTAAGTGATAGTGAAGGAAGCCAACGTGAAAGGTTAGGCCTAAATAGAAATAAATAAACACACTTCTCTCTATGTCTTCTTAAACTTCAAAAATTCCACAGTAGCACATTAGTTTGAATTTTTGGGAATATAACTTTTTCATTAATGTCTCTTCATATGAAAATTAAATATTTCCAAAAAATCAAAACAATGTGCAACTGTGGAAATTTGAAGAAGTGGGAAGTGTAAAAGTGTAGAAAGAGAATAAAGAAATGTGTATGTTTATATCTAGGCCTAACCTAACTATCCTTTCAGGTTGTCTTCCTTACTGTCAAGTGTTTCTACAGTGTCTTGAAAAAAGTTAGTAAATTGAGGTTTTAATAAGCTAATATTCCCCAAAATATTCCTCAGTAATTTAATTTACTCTATAAAAAATGTAAGAATCATAAATAGTTAGAAATTTGAAGTTTTTCGTTTTTCATTTATTATTCTGTAGTGTAATCATGCATGATCACGTCTTTTGTTCCATTTCCATTCCTCTATGCGCAATTGCAAATGCACGTTGTACAGGCTCTTGTTAGACATTATTTTATTGAGAAATTTACTTCAATTCAATTTTTAATGCTTATAAAAGTTGATGCTGATATTTTAAAATTAAAAATATGACTAAAATAATATTTCTAGCAAACAATATGAAATAATAAATGCTTTTTTAATTTAAATGTGGTAGTTTTAGTAAAATTTGTATTGCAATAAATAAGATCAAAATTGATTTTAAACAGGTTAGCCAACTTAATTCTATAACTAAAGCTGAGCTAGTTTTGTAGCTAAATGTATTATTTAATTTACGAGTTTTAAATAACTTAGGTTTGAAAACATTTAATACAATAATATATTCTTGATATTACATTTTTAATTCAACATAAATTATTATTTTAGAAAGGGACCAGGTACAAATAGTAAGTTTCTTACCTATTTTTATTTTCATTGCTTTGTCATGGCAATACAAGTAAACAACTTCAACCAAGTATAAGTCAAAATGGACAAAAATATTGAATAAATTTACCAGGCGAAAGTGTTTTTAAAGTTCTATTATGTTATTAATGTGAAAATTGAAATTAATTTTTAACAATTTGATAAGTAACGAATGATTTATAAGTGGAAATGCTGATGTTATCTTAATTAAATAGACTATGCTTACTCTTGTGTTTAAAAAATAGATTATGCATCAAGTGGAAGCTCGAAAATGACAAGACTACAAAACTTTTGATTTGACTTTCGAGCTTAAGTGACGAGCTCGGAATATGAGTACTCACAGAGCCCTAATCAAAAATGATATTTGTGGACATTTATATTTTTTTTTACTGTTTTTATTTTTAGCACCACGTCTTATTACTCGTTTTTGTTATATGCCTATGTACTAATTACTCTAGTGTGTTAGTAATGAGAAAGATTGAATTTAGAGGTGTACCTGCATTTGCATGTATAAAGTGAGAAATCAATTAAGAATACCCACCCTTAATACACCTGGTCAAATCAAACTAAATATCCCCATCATCAGCAGTCTAGTCTATGCCATAGACCATGCAGCCACCGTAGCCAGTTTTAATATTATAACTTTAACAAGTCTTATCATATTAGTTTATAAAGCCATATATTTTAAATCTAAAATTATTCTAAATAGTAATTTTAAAATTTCCCATTCCCATCCTGAGTCCCGATATTTCGACTCATTTCCAGTCCCTTTCCTGTCCTGAAATAAAAAAGTAATTCCCGCCCATCCCTACTTTAAACTAAAGTATTAAAAACTCACTGTATTAAATATTAGTCAAATAGTATTAAATAAACTGACAATTTAAAATGAGTTCAAAAAAATTGAATAGATATAGAAAAGAATGACTGGCTTCAAATAATTAAGAATTGAAAATTTAATGACATACCGTCTTATTCTCTTATTTTAATAACGCTATTTAAAAAAAAATTATAATGTTTCTTAAAATGTAATATGTGTGATGTTTCTCACCAGAAGCTTGATGGGAATGGGTTAATCCTGCTTGACAGTCAGAAGTAAATTCCTGGATCCCCACCACACGTATTCAAAACACTAACATATTTAGCTTAAAATAAATAATACTAATACAGTCTCTTACTACCCTTTTGGAGTACATGCTTAGGTAATAATTATGTTAATGGGCTAGGAATTGGGAAGGTTGAATATAGAAGTGAACCCACATTTGCATGGTGGGAGAGTGGAAAACCATTTAGGAAAAACCATCCCCAGTTTACCCGAGCAAGATTCACACCTCAATCTCCCCGTCCTCGGCAGTCAAGCTCAACACAAAATCAGCGCGTTAACTAGGCCACCGAGGCATATAGTACACCAATTTAGAATTTTTCTTCAGACCAAATTTCTATGCTTACAAAATTAAGATTTATTCAATTTTATGTTGAATAGTATCGAATAAGGTATCACATTTCAAGCAAGGTATCAGAATTGAGAGAAGTAGGTATCGGCCAATCCCTAATAATAATATTTCAATATATCAGTGATTGAAAAAAAAATTAAAAAGCAATATATTATTTTGAAATATAGTTGTTGTTCTAATTTCTCATCAAGCTGACAAGCATTTACACCGGCTAAAGCTATGGCTTTTCCTCATCACCAGTCATCAAGATGCCAAACACTTACTCTATCTCAACCTGCGACTCTTTCTCTCCAGTCTCCAAGTCCTTCTTCTGCTGCTGCTGCAATTCCAACTCTAATTTATGTTGGTGGCGACCTCGCCTCTTCTTTTTCTTCTTGCGCTTGCTGCGCTTGTCCTTCTGGTGAGCTCGGCCCCCACCTCCCGCTCCAACTACCACTCGCTGCTCCTCCTCCTCATCGTCATCAAGGTCATAAATAGTGTCTAGACCAGAGCGACTAATGACAGGCGCTGGAGGCGGCTCAGGGATGGACTGGTTGTCTGTGGATAGCATGGCACAGCTTGAATCTTGTCTTTACAGACAAATGATGGCACAGTTCCTTAAAATTCACACTCATTCTGTTTAAAGGTTAGTTCAGTTTGAACTAATACCAAACTGTGCCTAATTAGGCATAAAATAGACATATATTTTTATGACAAGTTTTTATTTTTCTAACATAATTCTCTTTCCCGTAGAACTTTGAATAATTTTTTTTTTCTATCAGAATGTGGTTTCAAATCCATGCCATACAGTTGAAGGTTTTCTATCTTAGTATTAAATAATGAGGTTAAAATTTATTCCTAGATACCTTCTAATCTTACTGGTATTGAAACAATCAAGAATCAATCTAATCACAAAACTTTAAGTAACTAAAATGATTAACTTTCTAATCCCAATAAATTAAAGATTTTGTATTCAAAACGAGAAAATTCAAAATTGGGCAAAATTGTATAATCTATTACTAGGGACATACAAAATTTGTATTTGCGATAAAACAAATTTTTACAAGAATTCTACCGTTTTAACACGAATAACACAAATTTAACCTTTTTTTTCTAAATAAACACAATTTCTTTGTAATTTGGCAAATACCACATCATGAAATATATTTTTCAACGCGGTAACACAAGTGAAAGCACTATACCATGACTGTCGTTTATAAGAATAGTATCCGATTTTACTTATTTTATTGGTGTAAAACAGATCACAGGAAAAATGAGTGTCTCCAGGATATTTAAGCTTTTTTTTTATCTGAAGTTAGCATTAAAAATCAAGATTTCTAATTTTATACATCACGATACCAAAATTTCAATAGTTTGAATCTTTGTTTACAGCCTTTAAAAGATTTCACGCTAAGTCCAAGCAAAGACATTAATATATATGGACCTTGCTCCAGGCGATCATGTTTAGCAAAATTATATCTTCTTAACTTTTATTCCCTTCTCCATATTTGATAGTAGTTTAGTCTTCTATGACGACATGTTTTGGTGTTATTAGTATGTGTTCTAAGACTAAGTTGATAATCGATTATTTCGATATTGCTATTCGTAAGACTCGATATATCGGATTTTATACCAAGTGTGAAATTTTGTTGCGTATTTATATTTGATTTTTTCTTTGAATATGTTAATAGATAGTTAAATAACAATATGAACGAAAAGTTTTTTTTTATCAAATACTAATTCGACTCGTATTTACATAAATAATAACATTGCTTTCAGCTTATAATATTGTCGCTTTTTAAGAAAAATAACACCACTTTTACTCTAAAAATAACCTCACCTTTTGCATGTCTCTATATACTATTAATTTATTTGCCATTAAATTTAAGTCCTGAAAAATGGCAAATGTATCCAAAATGAACTTTGTGTTCTAGTGATCTTGCAGAGACCAAGCACGATTGTTTTGGTTATTTTGTGCTAGTGGTCTGCAAAGCTTCAAAACTTCGACTTGGCTTCAAAATAAATATCAACTTTGACTTCACTTCAAACCTACTTCCACAATTTGCCAATAAAAATAGTTAAAGCTAAAATACTCTATGTTCAATTATTGCCATTCTGAGCTGTTTTATACATTACATGCATTGATGTGGAGAAAAAATTGAATTCATTTAATTCCAAGCTGTGATAATTACTTGATTTTTCAAAATAAAATAAAATTTTACAAACATTTGTGCAATTAAATATTTATCAAATTATAAAATGAACCATAAAATAATATTTGTTTAAATCATACAACAATTATGGTAATAAAAATATCTGAACTTTAATTCAGCTTCAAGAATACTTCATATATTCAATTCGAGTTTAGCTTTGAATTGAAAAAGTGAACTTCACACATCCCTTTTTTGTACTATTCACCCAATTAAATTTTTTGCAACTGCCTTGGAGTATCATATATAAATGAATATCATAGATTTATGTATGAGGTAGGATACACAAAAAAAGATTAAAATTCGGCGTTTTGAAGAATTTTAATTGAGAAGTGAAAAATAAGGCAAAAATTTAATCAAAACACAACAAAAATTGCGACATCTCTAATATGTACCCTTATCATGCTGTTAACTATGATTAGATAGTAGTTAAATAAAGAGCATTTCCAGAAATAGAACTTATTAATAACAAATTATAAATAAATTATCAAACCTTTAAAAATACCTAATTTTTGGCTTATCTGTAAGAAAATCCAATATTGTAAGGAAGGAGTTCTCACCCATCTCCTCAGCTTCCACGCCAATCTGCTTGGCACGCTCTGTCTTGAAGGCAAGTGCCTGCTCTAGCGCCATGGGCAGCTTCACCTCCTTCATGTCAGAGGGAGGAGGGTCCACCTTGATGGATAGCAGGGAGGGCAGTTTTCCCCGGGACTCATCGTCAAGCTCGACCCCGGGAGGGCCCGACACAGGCATGTTCATCGGCTGCAGGTAAAAAACACATATTGTTACCCTTTTATTACTGTTCATCACAATCATGCACGAAGATATCTTTCTTTGTTAGAAAAGACAGATTTTATTTTAGATTGCATCTTACTACCTGTTTAGTTTATATGCATATGTATCAATTACACTAATGAGTTAGTGATGAGGAAGGTTGAATTTAGAGGAAGTGTACCTGTATTCGGGTGGAGGGAGAGTAGAAAACAATTTTGGAAAAACCACCCTGAGTATACTCAACCAGGATTCAAACCTCAATCTCCCTGTCATCGGCCATCTAGTCTAACACTATAGTAACGTCTTAAACCATGTGGTAACTGAAAAAGGTTGATAGTTGGTTAATGTGTTCATAAAGCGTCATAAATAAAATCTAATTTAAAGTAATTTATCAATAACTATTTATCAACATGGTAATTATTATATATGAGACTTTTTAATACTTTGATCCTTTTAGGATACATAAGAAAATAACAGTAAGTGTGCAATTGAGAGGAGAGTGCAGGAGGAAGAATGGTGGAAGGACAAAAGGAGATGGAGCCATTTGACTGAATGGACCTGACCACAGGCTGGAAACAGTTTATGATGATGAAGAATATATATAGAATTCTAATATTTTTTTTAAATAATCAAATTTTGAATTGGAACTTGTCTTAGGGGTCTCATCATCATCAACAACTTTATCCATCCTGTGGTCGGGTCAGTATAGTAAAATGCCTCCATCTTCCTCTATCCTTCCACCACCCTTCCTCCTTTAATTTCTTCCATTCTTCTCCTCTCACTTGAACACTTTCTGTTATCTGCTTACCTGCTAATTAAAATACCCGGGGTGGACCAACCAGGAGAGGTTGAAGCAAGCTGATAATTTAGGCAATAATAGGACAAGTGGTTTAATAGTAGATAAAGGTTTAAATTCCAAATAGTTTATATGTTAAAATTTTGAAATTAAATATGTTGAATAAAAATTATTGTAAAATTAATAGAGAAAAAAGGTCCTGATTTATAGAGGAATAAGATGTTCAGACAAATTTATAAGGAAGTTGAAAATAAAGAAGAAAATCCCCGGATGATAGGATGATACGTGAGAATTATGATGGTGGAAAGCAAAGCGGAACTACAGTTTAGCGTGGGTTCCAAACCACGGTGGAGGCCTGGCATTCCACACATTCACAAAGCGTGAAAGCACACACTTTGCCAGAGGTGAGGAAAGGTTTGGTGATCAGATCTATGCTGGTACCAGGATTTGAACCCCGAACTCCTAACAGAGAAGTCCGACACCTTACCCCTAGACCACCAGGTCCCCAAATAAATTTATATAATTAACTACAATATTATTAACTTTTTTAACTTTTTTTAAAGTATAAAACCAACAACAAAAGAATTAAATTTTTTGACTCAGGAATATTTAAAATATTTCATTTATTTGTATAGGGTCTATTGTTGGTTTTATCCTAGGATTAAGTTGAGAATTTGCTTACAGTTAGTACAGCAAGTGTAAAAATTAAAGTCGGGTCAAATCTAATAATTTACAAATCTGAATCTTTATTTTATCTACAAATCCAAAATCTCAAATTTGAATCTGAATCTTGAAATAATGATGAAAAAAGAGAAATAGAATAGAATGATATAAAATAGAAATAATAGCTAAATGTGTGGTTTTTTACTGTATTACATTTAGTATAACCTTCATACATTCCATTTAGTGTTAAATTAATGGCTTGAGATCTAATAGTTACTTATGTCCTATAATTATAATGTGTCTGAACCATCAATAAGGTGTATCATTGCTATTATTATTGCTATGACAATTTTTACTTTTGGTTGAGAGATTAAAAACAGCTTCAATTAGAAAAAATTTAAATTTTATTAGCGGATCCACATATTCAAGTTATCACATTGCTATTAAAGTCTTCATTTGTGCATTTTTATCAAAAAAATTGTCAATATTGGGTCATAAATGTTCAATGCTTTCGTATAAAATATGTTGGCATGTGGTTAAAACTTTTGAAATGTTATTAGTGGTTGCACAACTTAAGGTCATTGCATTGCTATTAAAGTCTTCATTTGTAAATTTTAACCAGTAAAAAAGTGGATATTAGGTTTACTAGAGTATACACTTTTGTATTAAAGAGATGGATAATAAGCAAAATTTTCTGAAAGTGTATTACATCCATTTTTATGGGAAGAGGGTCCATCGCCTTTGTCAGATTCTAATAGGGGTCCGTGACACAAAAAAATTAAGCTCCACTGGCTAATCCATGGTTGTTTAGACTTTCCTATAGTCTGAAACACCAATAAACAGTATTGGAGCTCTAGATTCAAAAGCTTTTGAAAGAAAGAAAAACCAACATATATTTAATTTTTTTGAATCCCAAATCAAATATTTTTTTGGATCCTTGAATGTTGAATATCTAAGAATTCAAGGCTCTCCTTCCTGGTAAGTAATCCAATTTTTTTTTTACTTTATTATATTAATAGAGCCTTGAATCCTACAAAGACGAGAGGTCCTAAATAACCTAATGAGTAGTGAGCCAGAAGCTTGTCATACTCACCTCCATGCCCGGAGGCGGCGGCATTGCCACAGCGGGGGGCGGGCCTCTCATCTGAGGTGGAGGCGGTGCTATGGGGGTGTTTGGAGGTGGAGCAGTCATATCGATACCAGGTGGCATCATGCCTGAGATGGTTGGTGGTGGAGGTGGTAGTACAGGCGTCACTGAGATAGGGGGCGGAATGCTCATAGCCTGCTGCATGTTAAAAACACATGATGTGTGTCAACAAAATAAATCACCGGTCCCAAACCATAAATGTAACATCCTCTACTCACAAATTATGCATAGGCCCAAAATGAAATTAAAAAAACTAAACAATATGAGTGATATAAGTAACACGAATCTGAGAACAGACTTATTCCTCAGATGCACGCAACTCATCCGGTTGCGGAAACTATTTACAAGACAGTCGTCCCTTGTGTCCTAATCTTAAAAAGCTCATGACATACAGTAGCCCCATGGCTTCTTTGGTGCTGACTGACAGCTCATAGCTGACTTCTGACAGTCAACATTTAGGTATATACCTAAATTTTGAATGTCAGAAGTGACAGCTGCTAAACACATGTTTTTGCAGATCATATGGTTCGGCGTAGGGATACATAATTTGGTCTGGTAGCTTTTCAAAGCTGTCAGCTCTCATCTGTGAGCTGTCAGTCAGCACCAAAAAATTCATGGGGCTACTGTAGTTAAATATGAATAAATAAATAACCTATGGGTGCTCTTAAGATACAAATCCAATTTTACCACAACATAAAGGAAATACAAGAGGTAAATTTTAAATTGTTTATTTATTATTATAATTTATTAAAGGGTATGAAAACTACATATAAATACATATATATATATATATATATATAATACGATTGATGTATTATTACTTATTAGAATATTTTAAAGGTTGAATATATACATATACACACACACCCGAGGGGGGGACCCAAATATATCGGAATTTTGCTTTAAAAAAATTAATTTATTAAGTTTTTTACAAAATACTTTCAATCTTCTTCAAAGTACTCTCCATTAGATGTGATGTACTTGTCCAGTCTTTTTTCCTACTGTTTGAAGCACCTCTGGAACTCTTCAACTTTGATATCATCCAGTGTCCTGCAAAGCTGTTTTTACAGCCTCCACATCATCAAAACGCTTCCCTTTTAGATTTTTTTCATTCTCAGGAACCGAAAAAAGTCGCACAGAGCTAGGTCTGGTGAATACGGAGAGTGGGGAACAATAGCCCACCCCTGAGAACCTAAATAACGGTTCAGATACAAGGCCATGTGTGAGGGGGCGTTGTCATAGTGAAGGAACCAGTCGCCTGATCGCCAGAGTTACGGATGTTTCCTTTGTACATCCTCCCTCAAACGTCTTAAATCTTCCAAATAAAAGTGCTGATTAACAGCCTGACCAGGGGGGACAAATTTCCGATGCACAATTCCACGAACATCGAAAAAACAATGATCATCGTCATAACATTCAACCTCAATTGTAGTGCTTTTTTTGGTTGGGGGGAGTTGGAGGTCTTCCACTGGCTAAACCCTTGCTTGGTTTCGAGGTCATATTCGTAACATCGACTCTCATCACCTGTAATGAGCTTGGTCAAAAAGTTTAGGTCACTTTCAATATGATTTTTCAAGTCCTGGATCAAATTCAGACGAATGGTTTTTTGATCCTGTGTGAACAGTCAAGGAAAACTTAGCGGCAACACGTCCCATTTGCAAATACTCAGTCAAAATCTGCTGTCACGAGCTCCAATTCGTTACTGTCTGTTCTGAAATTTTGTCGATCGTGAAACAACAATACTCGTATATTTTTTCAATGTTTTCATCATTTTAGATGATGAAGGGCGCCCAGAACAAGCATGATTTTCAACAATCATTTCACCACGTTTAAAGCACCTAAACCACTCGAAAACTTGTGTATGGCTCATAGCATCCTTCTGGAAAGCTTGTTGAAGCATTTTATATACTTCAATTGCCAATTTTTTAAGCAGGAAGCAACATTTCAAACACACTATTTGTTCCTTTAAAACTGCCATAACGATTTCACAAGCAGCAAACAAGAACAGTTGAGAAAAACAACACTACAATCAAACATAGCCTTCTACGCAGACGCCGCTCAGACAACTGATTTGGTAAGGTCTCTAGTAGACCCACCTAACGGGATAACTCTCTACTATGCCTACAGTTGAGAAAGAACTCCATTATCAAGAACACTCTTCGATGGACTAGAACCGGAACAACTTCCTTTCTCAATCACTTTGGAATGTTCTATCACTGCACACCTCCTAGCTGTCACCACTCGAACTACAATCGACTCAGTCCTTTGTGGGTCGCAGCCTTTATAGGATGTATTGTAGTGTTGTGGATCCATCATGTGGTGCTTTGATGGTGCAATGGGGTAAGTTGGTCACGCTACATCGTCTTCTATCACCTTTGTTTTGTAACTAATGCTACACAATAAATGCTAGAGGATATGGTCTGAAGTGGGCAAGGACTACAGGAATAAAGAAGGGTACTTGTTATAAGTTTCAGTAGAAAAGTTATCAAAATATTCATGTAAATATCTTTAGCATCAAGTCTTACTACCTGTGCAGATTTACACTATATGAACTAATTATGCCAATGAGTTAGGGATGAGGAAGGTTGGATTTAGAGGAAGTGTAACTATATTTGTGTGGTGAGTGAATGGAAAACCATTTTTGAAAAAAAAACTACCCTCAGTACACCTGCATGAGATTCTAACCCCAATCTTCTTGTTATCGGCAGTCTAATCTATCACGATAGTGATGCCTTAGATCATATGACCAACAAAGCAGGTTTCAGAAACATTTGATGGTGCTAAATTATAGTGTATGTTTTCCTATAAATTTACCACAGAAAAAAGAAAATAATATAAATACTATATTATAGAATTAAGTTACAATTATTTTTTTTTCTTCCAATTTATGTTAGAAAATGACAACCAGACATTGAGATCGAACTAGAGGATATTGGCCTAGTATGCCAATGCTTTACCAGCAAACTATCCAGGTTTGTTTTATGCTCAGGGTCATTCATTAACATTATCTTGAAAAATATTTGTAGGCCATAAAAGTTACCCCTGAAAAAACATTTGTACAGTTAGGGAACAACCTGCTTCAGTGACCACATCGTCTGAGTGCTACTCTCGCGATAGTCTAGACTGCCAATGATGGGGGGACTGGGGTTCGGATCTTGGTTGGGTATACTGAAGGTGGTTTTTCCTAAATAGTTTTCCTTTTTCCCACTAGACAAATGCGAGAGCTTCTCCTCTAAATATAACCTTCCTCGTCCCTAAAACCATCAACATAATTAGAACATAAGCATATAACCCAAATGCAAACGCGTACTAAGAGAAAGTGCTAAAAAGAAGTTTGGCAGCGCAAAAAGCCAACCTACCGTAACTGTGATTGTTTTTATAACTAGGAATTAGCTGACAATCTCATATGTCCATCATAGACTTTGCCTTAAAATTGATTAATGTACGACCCTGATAACAGCAAGAACCTAGATCACTCAGTGATGGAACTTTGGCATGCCAATTCAAAGAATTTACTTTACACCCGTTACTGTTTCCAGCCTGTGGCCTGGGTCAGTTTGTAATTCAAGCTAAATATTTTCCTGTACCGGCTTGCTTGGCCTGCTGTAGCTTAATATGCCTTATAATCTAACTTAAGACTAGGAAAGGCACAACATCCAGTCCCCGGCCATTAATTCATCACTGTGAAAAGGTAAACCCACATTTCACCAATGATAAATTTTTCGGCCATGCTAGTAATCAAACTCGAGACCCTCATCTCAGTAGACAGACAGGCTACTGAATGAGTTAAGGTGTCTGATCCAATTCAAAGACTCTGGATTCAATTTGCCCTTTTTCAAAAGACATTTGATTTTATTATGGTTACAAAAGTTATAGTTCTCTCACAAATTCTCTAATAAAAGCAAGTTAAATCTCTATAAAAGTGTGTTTATATTTTGTTTTTAAATTTTGCAATATTCCTGAATATTTACTAAAATGTTCTCAAATTGTTTACTTTTCTGGGTTTTTCGAATCGCTAATTTGTTTAAAACTCCATAGACAATATTAAAACTACATAAGATTATACAACATGTCGATTCCATTTATTCCACCCCTGTGGCATAGACTGCCACTCACCAGCTCCCTCTGTTTCTCGAGAAGAGCCTCCTGCTGCAGACGAAACAACTCCTCCTCCTGGCGACGCTGCCTCATTTGGCGCTCCTGCTCTTCTTGTTGTTTTTCCGCCATTGCAGACTATACACACAGACAAGGGAAAATATGGAAATTAAAATAACTTTTTACATTAATATAACAAATTATGTAGGCCTTTAGTGGAACAGGTTTTTTTTTCTTAGCTTCACGTCTTACTAACCATAGACCTACAGTGGGACAGGTTTTTTTTCTTAGCATCACGTCTTACTAACCATTCAGGTTATATTTAGAGGAAGTGTACCCACATTTTTGTGGAGATAACATGGAAAACCTTTTTGGAAAAACCACTCTCAGTACACCCAACAAAGATTTGAACCTCGACCTCCCTATCATCAGAAGTCTAGTCTACTGTGAGAGTAGTGCCTTAAACCATACAGCCACCGAAGCAGGTTTAAACAGTCTAACAGTGAGAGGCTGAAAATGGTATCATATAAAAAGGAAGTGATAAATTATTAGAACTGGGTCAACTCCACTTTTTCCTGAATCTATATCTTAATTTTATCCACAAATCTGGAATCTCTTACAAATCTTAGAAAATATGGTAGGAGAAAAAAGTTAACTTCCCTACGAAGGTACAATTTTTTTTTTCCTCTGATATTTTTCACACTGTGGTATAATAATGGACTGATGTCTGGCTGCTAGATTTGTCCAAAAATGATGTTGGGCTAAATCAACAGTAAACAGCATTATAGCTCTAGGAATTGACTCAAAAAAGTTGTTTGCACAATTACTACATAAAACATATGACAATAATCATCTATTGATACCCAACTAAATTAACCTGGCCACAGGCTGGAAACAGTTGATGATGATGATTATTATTATGATATCCAACAGCTCAACAAGTTATGGCAACCACTTTTGTATATTTATGTACCAAAGGTTGTGCTATGCAGTTGATAATTTTAACAAATAGTGTCAATTCAGATAGTTCCAATATACATTATACCTTTTTTTTAAGTAAAATAGTAGTGATTTAAATTTAAGTTATTTTTTCCGAGATAAAGAAAAGGTGTTCCAGGTTAACTAGTGAACGTCTGTGTCCAATACCTGTTGGAGCCGTAAAAGTTCCTCCTGCCTCTGCTGTTCAATCATTAACTGCTGCTTCTGGATCCGTTCATGGAACGGCTGTTCAGGCATCTGGGACACACAAATGTTGTTCAGTAGAGCTAGTAAATGTTCATCATCTTAAGGTATATTTACACCAGAGCGAATGTGAGAGAACATGAGCAAGCAGGCATCAGCGCCTTAAGAATTTACTTGTGTGTAAACAGTTTGCGAATGGGGGCAAACATGAGGGAACAGAAATCAGCAGTGTTCGCTCATGTTCGGTTCACATTTGTTGATGATCCATCTGTTGTCAATCTTTGAGCAAATAATCAAAGGAAATGCGTGCTCTACTCTGTTCTTTTTTTTTTCTGGTGTAAACAGCCTCACAATTCAGACGTTGCACACATACAGCTTTTATTTTTGCATCTCTAAATTTCCAGGTCTAAGCTATGGTGATCACAATTGTTTAATACTCATCATTTAGTAGTAATTGTTGTTGTTTTCTGCTGTAGTAGTGCATAATGGAGTGGTCTGAGGAAAGCACATTAGTTTTAACTGAGGAATACCGTGAACACAGATGTTTATGGGACCCAAAAGACAAAGAATTTTTAACTTTTAATATAAAGAACATTATGCATGGAAGGCCATGGCAGACCTAGTTGAGGCTGGCGCATCAAAAGTGAAGAAAAAATGAATGCCTTACCATCCTCATTTAAACGCGAAAGGTCTAAGGAGGGGAGCATACATCAGGGATGGGTGCTAAGGGGTGTATCTTTTGCGAACATGGCTGTTATGATTCTCTAGTTGTTCTGCACAGTCTAAACGACCATCAAACATATCTGAACAGCTTTGAATAAAGCAGGAGTGAATGTCAGCGAATGTTCTCCAAATGCTCGTTCACTCATGTGCTCTCACGTTTGCTCTGGTGTAAATGTACCTTTAAAGCTGGTACTTCTACCAAAGCACACCACAAGAGACTCAAGGCCTTTCACTTATGGGTCCTAAAACACTATATGGTACAAATGTGTTATTTACAGTTAACACTGTAAAGGGTAGCTAAAAAACGTTTACTATAAAATTCCCTACTTCCCCAGGTTTTACAGACAACAATTAAAACATTTCTCCAGACAACCTTTTCGCAACTTTTCTTGTGAATGACAATTTTTCTGTTTTTACATTGATCACATATTTTCAAAAACCATCAATGGCTAATCAACATACTTAGAAGTTAACTTTGTACTGTACCCAATGTTTAAGGTATTATTTGTGTCTGTGTAAATGTGTCATAAAATAAAACCTGTTCTCACTTTCATTTTAATATTTATGTCCAGAATTAGTCAAGTATTTAAAATCCCCGACTTTTCTTTATTTTTTATTAAATCTCTTGAATTTTCTTTTTTTCCTGACACTAAAAAATTCCCTGACATTTCCAGGTTTTCCCTGTCTGTAGCCACCATGATTGTAACATTGTGAATGTTTCAATAAAGAAAAGCAAAACTAAATATGTTAATGAGCTGTTAAAATAGGATCTTTGGAAAAGAATAATCAAACATAGTTCTTATGGTGACTAATAAATTCTCGATCAGGTACAATGGGGGTGATTTTCCACATGCGTTATTAATAGTAGTTTTCTTATCCTTCCCATCTCCCTCCTAACTACTAACATGGGTGCATTTACTATATTCTGCCCCCTTTACCCTTAAATCTATGAATGATGTTAATTCACATTTTATCTTATTTTAAAAATTGTTTAGCTTTTTTTTATTGAGAACACTGTTTCAATGGGATCATATTTTATCTAACAACTTTACTAACCTGGTTATTCACCATCATTAAATATGTCCCCAGTAAGCACATGACTAATAATCTTAGTACAGACATAGCCCATAGTCTTATGGCTGTTAATTTATAGTGGCTAAAAAAGAGAAGGTGGGATTTTAACCAATGATAAATTTGTCAGCATTGCCAGGACTCAAACTCGGGGACTTTTGATTAGGGATGTATCTGAATTCTCTACTTATGTATTGTCGCCTTGCCATGCACCCTTGTAAGTTGCGTTGTCATTTGTATTGACAGGAATGTGGAGAAGTGTAGATCCATACAAATCGTCAACAAGTATGCTAGAGAATATGGATTTGTGTTTCCTGCGATATTTTTGTAAAAACACAAGAACACAATTTAAGATGTATTAATAAAATCAATAGTAAGACGCGGTGCTAATAATAATAATAAAAAAATCAAAAAATTAAAATTTGTGTATTTTAGTTCAAGATAATACTAGTCACTTTCATAAGGGATTGTAGATGGTGTTAAACATAGTTTCTAGGAAAGCTACTTGACAGTAGCACTGAAGCCCCAAGGATTGTCAACCAATCAATTAATCTGATGCAGCCTTTCATTAAAAGTGTGTGGCAATGGTATATTTTGTCAAGGTGATAACTCAAGGATCCTTGAGACTATTCGGATAAAGCCTTGGTTAGCAGGCATACTAACAACTTAGCTAAACAATCTGGACATCATGTGTACACACAAAGCTCATCAATGGAATCTATATCAAATGAAAGAGACTACACAAGGTAAGAATGTTAAATAGGTAATAGGACACAAACTACCACACTTAAGAAACACTAAATTTATATATTTAATTCTTATTACACATCCAAGACAGAAGAGGATGGTACCCATCATCAGCCCTATTTTTGGCTTTTTTATTTATTTATTTATTTAATTTATTTATTCAGAAGTTGTTTACAAAAAGAGCCAAGATCAGCGTGTATGTATATAAACATTCTAATGTAGGCGTGGTTCATTCACTAACTAGCTACATACATTTAGGAAAGTGAGGTCTATTACAGGGTATAAATTATTTGTCCTCATCCGGCCACATTATTTTAGATGCATTCAGCCCAATAATAGTAAAACTGCAATTAAACATAAAAGTATACAACAACAAAACCTTTACAAAATATAGAAAAAAATAATTAATGAAGTATTGATAATCACCATACCTTTTTGCAAATTGAAAAATATGGATGAAATAAAACAAAGGATTAAAAAATACCTTAGTAAGAGTGAGATTTCCCACATATTGTCATTCATATAAAGTACAATAATATAATAACTAGAAGTATTGGTATGTCTACACATACTTTATTGAAAAAAGTTTCTTTCATAATAACTTTGTTGTAAAACTAAAACCCAAAGTAAATATATCAGTCACAAAGTAGCATAAGTCGTCAATAATGACCGCACAATAAAACTAAACTAAAGATCTAGTCAAAAATTTCAGAGAGGTATAAAGAATGGTACAAGAATCAGTTTCCCCTAAAATAATAATTAATAAACGAAGAAAAATGACTTTTGGGCCACCTGTATGTTAATGTCATGCAAATAATAAGTTAACAAAGTTAATAAATTCATTATTAAGATACTTTCCTAACCTAGCTAA
The DNA here is from genome assembly GCA_902151425.1 of Timema shepardi. Lineage (NCBI taxonomy): Eukaryota > Metazoa > Arthropoda > Insecta > Phasmatodea > Timematidae > Timema > Timema shepardi. Next base: position 41,084 of record CABFVX010005788.1, read on the forward strand.
ACCTAACCTTTCATGCATTAATTAATTAAAATACCATGCAGTAGTTTTTATTAGGGATAAAATAATCTAACTTATTCATTTATTCTTAAATAATTAATTGTGGATGGTACACACCATCCAATGTCATATTCGTTTAAGCGTGCAGGAGCACAAGTATAACACAAAAGATCACAGGTAAGTAAGAAGTCATCATCAACATTTACATACTGAAAGTGATTTGGGCAAGTTTTTGGCGACTTTTGTTTGGATGTAGGCCTAACAATGTTTATTAAAAAAAATTGAAATTTATAAATCATGTAAGTCAGTTCTCTGTATACTTGTGTGTGTAATAAGGTGAATTAACTATTTAAATATTGTATCATGACAAAGGAAGAGAGCTTAATGTGAGACAAATTGAGTGCATTATCAGCCGACAAAGTAAAATAGTGTCAATATTGATAAAATTTGATAATTGTGAATAGAATTATAAGATTACACAATTAAAATAAAACTCAGTATAATCACAATGAAAACATATAAACATAATTATTAACAATTATTAACAAACTTTTGAGATGACCTATGTTATTTGCATTATAATGTTGACCCATGATACTTTGCGTTGTATGATGTCATCTTTCCCTAATTATAGGACAAATTGGTGTCACATTAAATTGTTTATTTGATCAATAGGCTTTTTACTCAAAATTCTAATTCATTTGTGACATCATCTAACAAGCGTGGCAGTAGTGATTGGTTTATTTCTAATCCATTCCGGAACTATACCTACCTATATAATATATTGTATTTTACTTAAATGAAAGCAAATCATTACAAATTTAATATGATCACTATACTCACAAGGAAACAGCAATTTGAATAATACTATAATTATATTTATCTAAAACTTTTATTTTCACAACATTTTGACAAGTCACCAAAACCTAAATCAAAACATGAACACACTAGACCAGCAAGTGGTATCAAACAAAATCCATTAAAATATATTGTCATCTTACAAAGACAAGAAAATCGTTTATATTTATACATTAGGCTATTATTTAGTCTCAAAATGTATGTCATTTTATTTTAATATATGACTTACAGTGAGTATGGCTGTTTGGACCTACAACTTGACATCTTCAGTTCTGTTCTAATGGAGACTTGTAAGTTTGCTGGGTTTAAAATCGTTTATGGATGTGCAAGAATGTTTTAGTTTAGAGCATAAGAAAGTACAGTAGGCTATAGGTTGGTTAACCATTTATTGAAGAAATTTGTCTATTGCACAGTAGGGTGGAGTCAGGTCGCTGCAGAAGAATATTGTGCATTAATCTGATTAAAACTTATATAATACACATAAAGCTTCGCTAGTGCCATTTAACAGACTTTTCAATGCTATATGTTCCTGTATCACTCAAGTGAATTTGGTTTTGAATTGTTTATTAGGCCTATAACAAATTTTTTTAATAACCCTTAAATTAGTATCATTGGATTCCCTGCATTTTTTTAATGTAATCGGTTATGACTCGAAAGACTGGTTTTCAATTGGCCTTCATTATAACTATATAATTTATCAAATTTGATTCTGTTTGTTGCTTTTGTTTTACTAAGCAAAACAAAAATGGAAAAAATCATATGTAACAGATAAATAATATCTTTCACCTGAGAGTTGATTCTGTTACATATATCCTATATATTATATTTGGAAGAAGGTACAGGAAAGGTGGATAGAAACATATAAAAGGGGGACAAACACAATATGGCCTTTACAATGAAAAGAAGAACACAGTTCTGCCATTGGCAGCAGTGTAAAGTGTGAACTGTGTTCTTCTTTTCATTGTAAAGGCCATATTGTGTTTGTCCCCCTTTTATATGTTTCTATCCACCTTTCCTGTACCTTCTTCCAAATATAATACAATTGCCTCATATAGCGGAGGTTTTCCTTATAGAGTCATATATCCTATATAGCAACCTAGATGTCACAGTGGATAAACTGTTCAACGCTAGATGAACATGGTCATTGAGCTTTCTTGAAAAGAAGTTTGATGGGCTTTACCCTTTTGACATGAATCACATATTTTGTCCCTATATGTAAGTAAGCTACAAGCCTCTTCTATTTATATGGTCTAAGCGTAGATGCCACAAAATAGCATCTTGATATGTGACAAAGTTTGCTTCAGCCTATAAATACAAAGCCAACATAAATTTTCCAATAAAATGATTCTTTATTTTTCTAAGCTAATTTTGTTTTGTTTTCAACTATTTCCACGCAGTTATTTATAAGAAATCACTTTTAATTCCACTTTGTTTCAAACTGACAAGAGATTTTATGAAAGGTTATCTACTATCATTGCTTCTATATCTATAACTGTTTTTAAGTTTTTGAGGTGCAAGTTTATGGTTTATTTTTCTTTTGCCATTAAAATCTTCTCGTCCGCAATTTTCATTTGATCATACTTTTCACGAAATCTACAGTTTTTCATTAAATGTTTCAAGTATAGTCATTGCGGGTCATAATTTGGTGGTAGGCCTACCTAGCATTAGCAACTAATGGAATGTCGTCTTCTTCACATGTTGATCCTGATTATTACATCGAAGTGACCAACTGATAAAATTTCACAAAATGATTTTGTAGATCTATCCTATCGTTGGATTCCAGTTGTACAAGTCGACGATGATAGCTTGTACTTTTCTTTTATAATACCTTTCTAAGTTCCTTATAATCTCAAACAATGACTCTGCATTTCTCCAATAATCCACATACTTATTTGTAATACATAGTGATGAATAAATCTGTTTTTTGTGTATTTTCTTTTTTATGCTTTTAAAAAGTTTACAGCATCAGTCTTGCCTTTGGAGATGTCGTTTACCCCTTTATCATCTAACAAGTTCATAACTTTGAACTTCCAGTCTGGAAACTACAGTTTGCAAAATCCAATTTGGAGTATGGGGTTAAGTGTTGTCTCTCATAAATATTTCACTTCTAGAAAACTTTACTCAACAGACTATATGTAAAAGCTAGATAATATCTGGGACACTTTTGGATAATGTTAATAAAGACTTCAGAATAACTGTCTGAAGTGACTGCTAAAGTTAACGACTAGATTTCATGAATGCTAAAAATAGAGTTTTATTAGATATATAAAAACATACATAAAGACTCAACAGTTTGCGAGCGAGTCGATTTTCCAGGCATGCAACCAAATATGGTTGACAGACGTCCAGTGATTGGGTGTTAATTTTTTTTCTCTTTAACACATTATAATGTATGTACAATATTGTTTCACCAAAATAAGTAAAATATTTTATAAATAGGCCTATTGAATAATTTTTAAAAAAGGACTTTAATGCGTGATTTGTACGATCCCCGATTGATGTAATAATAGTTTACAATAAATAGTTCGTAAATACTTTAGGAATAGGTTAAAAACAAGACCTATCACACATGGCTGTCATGGGGACTACTTACATTAGAATCATCTTGAGAACCATCCATTTTGAAGAAAAGTTGTTTTCCAGCAGCTGAAAACAGAATAAACGAAACATATAAAATATCGGAAAGTTTATGTAAGTAAATAACACGTTCATGTTAAAGTAGTTAATACTTATTAAATAGGTAATTTACTGAAACACTAACAAAATCTCTAGAATTAATGGCTTGTAATCAACTTCAAATAAATATTACACTAATTATAAGCAAACCTAGATTGTTTTTTAGATATTAAATCAAGTCGATACAGTACGAAACATCATAGAAATTTTAACAACACCATTATGTGTTTTGATTTACGAATAAAACCACCAATTATTATTATTTAGTAAAACGATGTTTAATGTAAATGAAACGTAAGAGAAGTTATATTTGAATACAATTTTATTATTTAAAAGTGGTAATTCTAGTAACAGCCAACATAAAGAATAAGTAACCAAAATTTAAAATGATTTATATTTGAATAATTATGAGTCTTTCAATTCTGAGTAAATTACAAAAAAAAAAGTTATTTTATAAAATAAATGTTTTTATTTAATATATAAAATAATATAACTGCTTGAATATAAAAGGTTGTTAATCGTCTTACAGGAAGATATTTTGATACGAACTGCCGTCGCTAAGGTAGACTTCAAAGGGCATCTTTAATAATATGCTGACGACACATGTTTTGTGTATGTAGAAATATTACTGAAAAACATTAAACAAAATATGGAATCTGACTTGGTACTACTAAATGACTGGCTTATAATGAAACGACTAATACTTATCTCAAATAAAAGCAATTTTTAATTTTATTAGGCCTAATAATAATCATGACACTTGTTAAATTAGACTTTCAAGAGAATGAATTGAAACAAGTAGGCCTAAAAGAGGTAAGATACTTAAGTTTGTTGGTAGACTCCTCAACTAGCTAGAAATTGCATATACAGTTCATTACCAATAAAATATAATTATCTTTTAGTAGGTATAATTATAATATGTTTGTATGTATAAATTTCTTTCTAATATACTTAGACCAATATACTTCTCCCTAATCCACTCACATATCAGCTACCTTAATGTTATTAGGGGTTTTGTCTATCTATCATATGCCCCCTATAATTCTACAGAATAAAGCAAAAAAACCTTCTACAGACTCCCCACCTCATGCATATAAAGGATCATTAATATTCTGCCCTTGAGGGAACAAATAATATATCGGATATGACTCTACAATCACATTTTTTTCAAATTAGGTGATAGTACAACCTTAAGCTCAAACAAATGGGATAAAAACCATACACATGGTCACCTAACTAGAGGGCAAAACAACCTCTGCATTGCTCATTCTAATACAGTAAATTATGGGTAAAACTTTGTTATGTAATCAGCCACAAGGCTGTGAGTTTTGTTATTCTTTGCTCTTTCTTTCATTTCCGTATCCTGTACTCTCAACCATGTAATGGCGGTGATAGGCTTAGTTCATATTCTAATAGCATATTATATCTATTACCATGTCTAAATCTATCAATTACGAATAACTTCCTCAATCCAAAACTTAGTTAAGTTAAAACAAACTCCATTCGTGGTAAGGGCACACGATATATCAATAAAATTCACAAAGGCTTTAAGGACTTAAGGTCGGGTATAACTGTCTCGGCACCCGGGAGTCCATCAACAGCCACAGAGAGTGACACGAACGGGAGCCCACCAACTGGTACAAGAACTCCTCCTCTCCGTCCAGAGATACTCTTTCAGGGCGAGTCCGCTGCTACCCCGACTAGGAAAGGCGCCAGCAGCCCAGCAACAAGCCCAGCCAAGACCGTCAACATTTATCGGACTACACCCATCGAAGATCCGACAATAACCACCAGCGACAACAGAGAAATCCTGGCCAAGCTACATGAGATTATAAAATTCATTAAAAAAAATCATAAAAAAACATAATTAATTGTAGTAAGGAACAATATATATTCTAAATTGATAAAAATAGAATCAATATCTTACACCCCCTTTTTCCATTTTTCTATTTATCTTTGCCCTTCCAGAAAAGACTTCTTAGTTTACATTTGCACATCTTTTTGTAGTTTAATTTAGTTCTATTCGATTCGTCGTAGTAGGAACTCATTTCAGGATTCTTTTTTTAGGTAATTATGTTATTTCATTTTCACAGTTATAAATGTCAAGTTTCCTGGTTATATATTAACTTAATTTCGTTTTTTCCTTGTATTGGCTAACATTGAATATTGTGCCACAACTTACGTTAACTCTT